>RCUC01122541.1:0-10907 GCA_003697995.1 Taxidea taxus jeffersonii
GTTTTAACCAACTGAGCCACCCAGGTGTCCCTTTTTTACTGTTTTAAATTAAGGAATTCTGATTTTCTTCAGGGATAAATCTTAGTTAGGTGTGGCTTTAGGAGAGGGCATTTTCTGCTGTAGTGATTACAGAAAATAAATGAAAGTGTTCACAGGCCCCACTGTAGGGCTAACATTTGTTTAACCAAGCACTCATACTCTTAATACCTTTTAAAGTAAAATATTTTACAGTGAGATGCCAGACATCTTAAGTATCCAAGTAATTTACTTAATTGTTATACTCTAATTAGCAGGAACAAAGGCTACACATGTTGTTTGTGTTAAATAGATTAGGGTGATATTGCATCACAATGGAAGTCTGACACCTTAAAGAGAAGCAATTAGTTTTATGGTGGTTTTGTTTTTAATGCATTTAAAATAAAGTGGCTGCGGCTAATTTAATGTATATGCCTTAAACTTGTTACAACCTCCCACAGCTTAAAATAGTCTTCAGAGGGCATCCTCCTGCATTTCATTTCAGTTATCTGCTTTCCTATGGTTTTCATTTCTTATGCATCATATTAAGAAAAAGTAGTGGCCAAAAAATATCCTGAGAAGTTTGTTGTTTTCGTGTCTGAACAATGAAACTGATTTTTTTTCTGGAAAGGTACACTGAACTGAGTTCTAGCTGAGTTCAGCAAGGTCACCTTTTTCTCGAGACTGAGGGAAAAACTGGTAGAAGAGTAGCTGATTAGGTTCTAGTTGGATTCTAAATTTGATGTAGTAACATCCATATTTAGAAGTGCCATTTGTTTTGTACACTTACCAGGAAAGAGTTTTTAACATCTCTTAAATCTGTTGGTCTCCGTTCTGTGTGGCAGGTGTCTTGGCCGTCACCAAGGTCAGCCATTGTGCTTTGTAAATGGGTTATAAATGATACCAATTGAAGGGCGTGTTCATCAATTAGTTCTTGTGGGCTTCTTATTCATGGTTTTGATGGATCTAGCTTAGTTCTCAGAAGATTGAACCCAAGTTTGTTGAGCTAGCAGTCCAGAACCAATCACTGTGAATTTGAACTTATAATGCATTGCAAAATAAGAGGTTTATGGTGTAACTTGAATTCCTTGTCAGTGATGAATATAACTGAGATCACTTGTTACAAGGAACTTTTTATAACCCATTCACCTTCATTTCTCATGTTTATGGAGACTGGCTTCACTTATGATTTGCAGTTGACAGTCATAAAGTTCTTTGTTATAATGGCAAATTCTGATAACAAGGTTACTTCACGTTGGCTTCAAATTCCACTGGAAACTGTCATAAATGACCTGTTTATAAAATGAACTTTCTTGTCCCTAGTCCACTGATTTCACATTCATGAAGAGAAAGGAGTGCTCTCCTAGGAAATTATTTTATTTTAACCATAAAAGGGAAAAGAAAGCAACAAATCCCTATGCGTAAGGTTTTATATGTTTTTATCATTTTAGCAAAAAACAGTCCTACAAATGGTTTGCCTGTCAGGCAAGCATGTTCGTTTCAACCAAAAGTCAGTCTGTGTTTTTCTGAGCATTGAGTTCTAAGCTAAGAGGTTTACCAGTGTCTCTTTATGATTGTGTTTAAAGAATAGTACTACAGTAATACAGTAGGATGTGAATTGCAAAAGAGGATGTAAATGCAAAATTCAGTATTTTTTAAATATGTAAGCAGAGAATTTGATAAATCTGTCCTTAAACCTGCAACTATTCAGTACACCCTCAATTCCAATTTTTGTTGTACATTCTTTAAAACTGTTCTTTTCTGAAATTGGTATAGCTAACTTCAAATTCTGTCAAAAAAAAACTTTGACTTATTTTTGTCCTTGGATTTTTCCTCACAGCTTTTTTGCTCAAGTCATGGCGCTGTTTTTTAATTGCCTATCTAGGTAATTTTAAACAAAAACAAATTTAGATTTTGGCATTTGGGGTAGGAACTTACACTATTAGCTTAAACTCTCCTTTATAACTCACACATAATTCATATGAGATAAATTCCCTCTAAGGATGTTATGGGAATAAAGGGAACACGGAAATCAGAATGACAGTGCCTTTTTGATAATACCACTTAATTCTTTGTACCAGCAAAAGTTGGGACTATACAAACAGGGAAAGAAAATACATCCTTATCACTGTAAGACAACGCCAGCATTAAAATAGGACCGTAACATTTGCTTATCCTTTGTAAAATGAATAACAACGATGCAGGTGGCAGGCAACCATAATAATTACACAAGATGTATTAGAATATATTTCTTCATAAAAACTGTATACTTTACAAGATCCATTTCTATCTCTCTCCTGTCTGCCTGCCTTTGGTAGTTTTTGGGTTTTTCCTCTGCATATATCTGAGAAATAGACCTGATTATCTCTAGTTTCCACGTGGAGTAGAGACTGCCCAAAGACACTTGGGACACTGGAGTTGGGGGAAGGTTGTGATTGAGTTTCATGACACTTAACATCCCAGACCTCTGACAGCAGTGAGCACAGTTAATTGGCTGATGTTGTGACTCGGTCCGGTTTTTCTATATAACCTGCATGAATATTCCTGGAGCAACCCAAACATACTGGTGGGATAGAGCACCCGACATGATTCAGGAAGGTCATCTAATTGGTTTGTATATTTTTCTCAGGGGACCTTCTTCTTCTTCTTTTTTTTTTTTTTTAATAATAAAAGGGACCACAGGGAAAGGATACGTTAATGTGTGTAGCAGATACATATGTGTCACTTACATCTGTACATTTATTTCTCTGTGCTACTTTTTAGCCTTCTTCCCGTCGGCTTGGACTGTCCTGTGCCAACTGTCACACCACAACCACCACTTTGTGGCGCAGAAATGCCGAGGGCGAACCTGTGTGCAATGCTTGTGGACTCTACATGAAACTCCATGGGGTGCGCCACCTGTTTGCTCCTGTGTATACGTGTCTAGTCTCTCGTTTGTATGTGAACAAAAAGTAGGGGATGAAAGTGAGGAATCTGATGTTCTTTATGCACGTTATTGAACTGAGGATGATGTTAATTATAATACAAACAATTACCTTATATACCAGTAAGAAACAAGAAAATGCTGCCAATTAAACTGTCACACACACCCATGGTAAGACACCCCAATTTTAGAAATAATAAAAAGTACTTCTAAATGAAATGAAAAATCTGCATTTTAGAATCAAACGTAGTAGTAACTTTAAAAAAAAAAACTGTACTCAAAAAAGAAAAAGCATAGAACCAACTAGAAATGCACAATATAACTAGTTTATATCTTGACTTTTAATGCGATCAAGTCCATTTATGCAAAGGAGCAATGATACATTCCGTAGTCAGCAACATCTTTTGAAGGATAGCATGAAATATTATAAGCACATCAATCTTAAAAAGGAAATTAACCTTGTATGTGTAGGAGGAAGAGAATACACAATCTCCTTGAAATAGAAATACATATCCAGCGGTTTTACTCTGCAATTGAAGCTGTTAAAAACGATAAACAGTTAAGTTGAAAATTTTTGAAAACAGTTAAGGTGGCAAATCATCTCATTTGTCTCCAAAGGAATCTGCATTTGATGGGGAAAGTATAGTCTTTGTACATTTTGGGATCTATTGAGCATGTATAAAAATTGGACTGAAATGGATGCCAACTTCTTTTAAACGAGGGCTTTCAGTACTGATGTTGAGTTCTTTGGATAAAGTTGGATTTTTTCTTCAACATAATACTTATTAAACTTAAAGCCTGCATGAAACTTTTTTAGGTTCCTCGACCGCTTGCTATGAAAAAAGAGGGAATTCAAACCAGGAAAAGAAAACCTAAGAACATAAATAAGTCAAAGGCTTGCTCTGGTAAATAAATACAATTCTATTTGATTGTGAAGTATTGGCCAACAGTAAGACTAGAATATGTGTATATTGATGAGGTTAATTTTGACTGTTGCAGGTAGTAGCAATAATTCTGTTCCTATGACTCCAACTTCCACCTCTTCAAACTCAGACGATTGCAGCAAAAATACTTCCCCTACAACACAACCGACAGCCTCGGGGGTAAGTGTGAAAGCAGCGCAGCAGAGTCTATTAAAGCTAGTGGGTTGCTCTCTAGTACATTATCTCAAATTTTATCTTATCTGGTAGTACAGTAATCTAAACCCACAGTTCAGTTCAGTGAGCTGATACCTAAGAATAGTTTTCAGAGGAGATTACATTTGAATGTCAACAAAATGACAAAACTTAAGTACTTTACAAACCTCTTCATTAAGATCTATATCATTTTTTTATGGTTAAATTAACCCGAGTAAAAGCAAGAAGTTTTGGTTTGAAGTGCTTGAAGTTGTTTTATTTCTGAGCTGCTATATATATGTATTTCTGATGGAGATCAGAACAACTGTGAACTCTGAGGTTTTATGTGTGTCTGTGCCCGTGGCCTTTATATTGATTGCTTTTGCTTATCATAGCAACTCCATCTTTTTTCCCTTCGTTGTTGTTCTCTTCCTTCCCTTACTTACTATTCGTTTATTTATTTATTTATTTTAAAACAAAGCGTAGCATAATGTATTCTCTGGTGCCATATTTACTGATCCTCCTTTACCCGCTGGCCCCTTGCTTGGGGGCTCTGGCCTTGTAATGCGCCTTCATGATAACCTGGCTTGCTTCAGCCTTTTCCCAAGCTTGGGAGCAGTTTGGTTTGTGAGGTTTGTGACTAATTCGTGCTGCCAAGGGTAAGGATGCCGGGGGCTTTGTGAGGATCTCCCTTTCTGTAAAGGTGTTATTTAAATTTGTTTTCCAAATTTACCTGGAATGCTCTTGAAGAACAACCAGGCCTTACTCTGGGCCTCTGTGGCATCGGGGGGCCAATCTGGGCCACAGGACTTTATAGCAGGCCCTGGTGATTTTTTTTTTAGGATTATGCTAGCTTAAGGCAAAACACCAGCATTAAAATCCTTATTTACTTAGAATTGTTTTTTGTTGTTTTTTTTTTTACATCTAGCTTTGCCCCGTTTGGGGTACTTTGAAATGCTACAGATTCCTGGGCCCCACCCTGTATTTTCTGAGTCAAAGTCTCTGGGGTGGGGCTTGGAGAATTGTGTTTTTGAACCAGCGCCCCAGGTGAAATTGAAGCTTGTTGCCCTCGAGGTGTCTTCAGACCTGGGTTTTGGAACCACAGAGCTGGTTTCTTTTTCTCGTATTTTGAACGGCTTAGACAAGCAAAAATGAAACATTAAAAAAAATTAAATTTGATATTTCTGTTGGTCCTCTGTCCCAGATTCTTTTGGGTTTTTTCTTTTGCGTAAATGACCCAAGAAGTCTGTTCAGAATTTTCATAAGGCAAAAACGCCTTTCCGTTGTTTGTTGCAGATAGATGTTAATTATAGCCTTTGTAAAGGTTAACTCTCAGGCAAGATGATGTTGGTTTGTTTTTTGTTTTTTGTACAGAGGGGTTAGGTGTAATTTTAAGAGTCTCAAGTGGTAAATAGAGCAGTTACTTATGGGGAAATGGAAGATTATTTATTCCTTACTGTGTTCTAAGTCCTCAGCAGCACTTCTGTAGCAGCTAAATGAGGCAGAACAAGGTCCTGGTTTTTGAAAGCGCTGGGGGAGCAGCCATCCAGGTTTTTGGCTTGGGTGTCAGTTTGTTCAACTGAACTGGGGATGGCTGCAGGCTTCTGGTCACTTGAGTTTGTCAAGGTCAGCTGGAGCCTGGAAAAAGCCAGATTTGAATGATAAATGGCACAGGAATACAGGTATTTGCCCAACAATGGACTTGGGGACCTGTGGTTCCTTTTGCTTTCTGGTTTTGTGATGTGAAATTTCAAGAGGGGCTCTTTGTGAGGCTGATCTGTCCTCCTCCAAGGGAGGAACAGTGGGAAGTCAGTGATGGGGTCTGGCTTTGGCCTTTCCTGCAAGAGGGACCTCGGGAGCGGTGCCGGCCATACCCCAGCGGCTTGGCTGGGCATCTCATCTCCCCTGAGAGCCCACATGCTGGAGACAGCTTGCTGGCCCTCGCCCTTCGGAGGAATGCTCCATTCCTTGCTAGAGGCCAGGCGGCAGAGCAATAACGATTTTGGAGGTTGGTGGAGTTGGAGAGCAATTCCATGCGACGTCTTGTGTGTTGTAAGCCACCCCTAGCACTCCTTAGCCCTGGCAGCCTCTACCAGAGTTGGGCTTGTGAGCTGCTGACCGCAGGGCAGGGTGTGTGTGTGTGTGTGTGTGTGTGTGTGTGAGCTTGTGTGAGCTTGCAGAGCCCAAGCCACCTCAGAGGTTTCCTGACACCTTTTCCCAGGGTAGGGGTGCAGATTGCCTGCCCTCCTTCTCTCCTTACAGGGACCCCACTCCCCCAGGGTTCTCTCACGTGATGGCTCCAGCAACCCCTACTTGACAGGGCTGCCCCAGAGAACAGGCCCACATGACAGAAAGAAACCAGTCTGCTGCCTGCCTTTGGGTACTGTCCCCCTCCATGAATAATGGTTGTAGACCCAAGTGGTCTCCCCAGGTGACTACTGAGGAGTACCAGTATGTGTGCCCTGTGGTCCCTAAGGACCTTCAGAGCCTTCTTTGGGTGGGTTGGGTCTTGGCGTGTGTCCTGTGAGGGGGACCTTGCTGGGGAAGTTGTTATGAACTGCCAGTGGAAGCATTTTGGGAAAGGTGGCTGTGCTGACAAGATGCATCATTTTCCCCCATTTTGGTCATAGTTTCTGTAACATTGGAGGGTAGCTGGTGTGGTGACTGACTGGATGGTTATAGGATTTGGGGAAGTGCTATAGGTGAGAACAGCGTTCCATGTGCATAGCAAGGTTGTGCCTGGTACTCAGCTGGTTGGCTCAGCCTTTAAGCTTCCTTTGATGATGGGCCCATCCCATTGATCTCCAGTGGCCCCCATGGCTGACGTGGTGGAAATTAGTAGTTCAGGGTTATTTCACTTGCATAGGGTCATCAGAGCTACAAAACAAAGGCTAATCTTAGGCATACTCCCAGTGGAAGACAGGAAGGGGAGGGCACATGATGCAAGTGGCAACTTTAATGATCGGAACAGCAAGGAAGTCAAAGATGGTTGCCGTGGTCCACAGCAGACCTGCTGTTCTTTTAACTCCTCCCACCCCTCCAGAAAGCAGCATAAGAGATGGTCAGTAGTAGCCTTCCCAGCAGGCTCCTTTAAATCCTGATATTCCTGCCCTGCCCTGCATGTGGGGGCACCAGGTTCCCATGGCTGGTTCCTGAACTATAGCATGCCCTGGCAGGAGCTGAGTGTTCTGGAGGGAGGGTAGTTGTCTGCTGCAGTGTGAGCAAAGGCTTGACAAGTGTCTCAGGGCCACATAAACATTTTGTGGTGCTCTGAGGTCTCATGTCTTCCCTTACTTATTCGATAAAGCTACAATGTCTTAGCTTTCTGTATACTTAACTGCTAATTTGTGTTTCAGTTTAGACCTCTAAAAGAAGACAATCCTCCTCATGGTCATCAGGTTGCTGACTTGGCTACCTTACGACACAATTTTGCGCACTCCTTTTTTTTTTAATGACTCAGTTTCTCTGTTTTCTGTGTGGTGTGTGTGTTGGAGACGGAGGGAAGGCAGTGTGTTTTTTTTCCTCTGAGATTGGGAAGGCTGACTGCCATGCAGCCTCGTATTAAAACAGCTTTTGTCTTGTTCTTTCAAATTCTTGTGTTAAGAAATGTGTTAAACTTAAATTTTTTTTTAAGGATTTTATTTATTTATTTGACAGAGATCACAAGTAGGCAGAGGGGCAGGCAGAGAGGGGGAAGCACGCTCCCCGCTGAGCAGAGAGCCCGATGTGGGGCTCAATCCCATGACCCTGGGATCATGACCTGAGCTGAAGGCAGAGGCTTTAACAACCACTGAGCCACCCAGGTGCCCCATTAAACTTAAATTTTGATAGACAGTTGATTAGTTTTGTGCCTTTTGAACTTAAAGATACATTTTCCAAGAAAGGTCTTAACACGGTAAAATTTTCTTACACATAGAGGTTTACTAAAAAA
Source organism: Taxidea taxus jeffersonii (assembly GCA_003697995.1). NCBI lineage: Eukaryota > Metazoa > Chordata > Mammalia > Carnivora > Mustelidae > Taxidea > Taxidea taxus. Next base: position 7,985 of record RCUC01122541.1, read on the forward strand.
TAGGTATTCAGTTGACTTAAAATAACATTTTCTTCAGCATTTATATTCTCTGGTGGAGTAATTGTAAGAATATTTAAATCGTTCCCTTGAATTCCATTTATTGACTAAATTACATTTTATAGGTTGTGGTTTTTTTTTTTTTTTTGGTTGTTACTTTGGAGGCAGGTAGGGAACCCAAATTACATTTATTTGTTTTCCAAGTAAGATTCAATAATCTATAAATATCCTTACCCTTCCTATGATTTGTAACTAAAAATTAATTAAAACTGGAGAATTAATCTACATATATGTAAAATACATATATTGTGTATGTGTAATAGGTATGTATACTATGTAGACACCATATATATATATGTTTTAGGGCTCAGTCCCCAAATTTTATAGATAAAAGGTATTTCCCAATTTCATTTGTGACAGGAAGAATGAATTTGGGGATAAAATTAGCAGTAAGATGTAATGGCTGAGAATAAGAAATCAGTGAACATACTTGCCTGCCTAAAGTAGTTCCATAAATAATTACTAAAATTAAAAAAACTAAAAGTAGTTTCATAAATAATTACTAAAATAAAAAAACTAAAAGCTACTGAAGTTTAAGGTTTATTATTAAAACTGCAACTATAATGTTGAAGTCATCATGAAACATACAACATCCAACATTGGAATAAATGGAGATGAACTCTGTCAGACTAATCCTTGCTTTATGGTCCTTGCTGGATTTGAAAAGTAACCGTGCCCTGGAAGGCGCTGCTTACAATGGAGTAAAACAAGGGTACCTGATCTCAGATTGTTGCTAATGTGGTGTGGGGTAGGGGTGGGGGAGCATTTGTAGAGACTGACTGCCAGTCAGATGTGGAAGGGGCCTTAAATGAGGGTCACCTTGGGGTAGGAATCGAAAGGAGGGAGTGGTTAATGCCGACTGCATAGTGGGAAATGGCTGCTCAGAGTGCATTTAAACGAGTGGAGTAGGACTTCTCAGGGCAAAGGAAATGCTGGGCTGGAGCTCTCCAGAAAGAAGCGTGGGCATCTGCACTACATAATTAGTGCATCGGGTGTGGAGCCAAAGGCAGGAGGTGAGACGATGGGGTGAGGAAGTGGAAGGTACACCTTCGAAACAGGCTGAAATCAATAAAGGCAGCCTTAAGTGGGGCTCAGAGTGCCTTCATTTCTAAATGTGGATTTGTCTAATCCCTGAGGTCAGTCTCCTCTCTGTGCGAGAGTCCCACAATTAAAGCATTCTTCAGAGGATTTTGGTAATTGATGTAAACAAATGCTAGCTAGCATGCTACTGCTTGGATATTTTACAAGCAGGGTTTCCCCTCATAATTAGTAAGGAAAGGACTCCCTCTAGGAGCTGGTGGCATGCACTGGCTTCAGGGCAGACGCTGTAGGCCCCAGGCTTATTCTCTGTGTCCGAGGCTTCTGAGGGCAAGGTGGTGTGGGCTGGCTGCCTGGTGAATCTTGTCCAGACTGGACGCGCATACCAGGCACGGTGTGTTGGTGATAGGAAATGTTGCTGTACCTTTGTGGTGCGTTGCGGGTAATAGACAGCTTGCACAAAGAGAGGCAGATGCCTCCTCAGCCTGAGACAAGGACCCCATCTCAGATTGGATGCTGGCTGATCTCCCCCCTGGGTGGGGGGAGCCTTAACTGCTGATGGGTCATTTTCTCAATACTAAATAGATGCCTTCCTTCCTGCCTCATTTATTCTCTGGGATGCTGTGTGCCTGGATAGACCTGTGTCCCGACTGCTGTCCCTCCTTGATGATAGCTGTATTCAATGACCTGGTCAGAGGAAACACTGCTTCTGAGCTGTGTAGTGCTAAATCTCGGGCTGTCAGGGGTTTGAAAGAGTTAATGTGCACCCCAAGTGCTTCCAGGGTATCTGGGTGTCCTCAGAAGGCCTTGTGAAGAAAGGCTAGGTACTTTGTAGGTTAATATTTAAAGTTCTTTTTTATAGATTTTATGTGCTAATAATTGCATCCTATGTTGAAAATTGGAAAAATGCCCCTTCCCAGACACGTAGCTTGCTTCTGTATTAGCAAATTTAGACCACTGCCATCTTTTCCAGGTGATGGGATCACGCTGGGATTTACTGTGGCATTCTGGTTGGTCACAGAGTAATAATTCCGGTTATTATTGATTAGTCCTACAATAGTTAAGTAGCTGAAAGGTACATTCATGAAGGACTCACATGTACTGTATGAGTTGTTTTCACTCAGAGAAACTTGACTCTGCAGAGCAGTTCTGAATGAGCCTCCTGGAGGGGGACAAAAAAATGACTGCTCATCTCTTACGTTGAGTTTTTTACAGGAGCCTTTAGGTTGCAGGAGAGCAGGACATTTTATCAGTGTTAGCCCTGCATTTTGTCATTGTATTGTCAGCTCTTGAGAAGCTCTCTCCCTTGTCCGTACTTCATCACTTACAAGATACTGGACATAGGAAAGCAGAAACTTACTTCTGCAAGTACTTTTTATGTGTCAGGTGTTCTGTGTGCATTCTCTCTTTATCACTTTACCTGTGGTGGTCCATTTCTATTTTGATTTGGGTAGGGGGGAGTTGGACTCAAGACAAAGCAACAGGCTCAAGGTTATGTACCTATTAAGAGGCAGGACTTGGAGCCAGGTCTGGCAGTCTGTGTTATCGCTGGCTTACCAGATTTTTTTTTACTATTTAACTAAATTAATTTAAATTCGGTTCATTAACATGTAGTATATTACTAGTTTTAGTGTGGCATACTCGAGTAAGACATGATAGGTGATAGTGAAATCTTCAGAGAGAAGACATACTTTTCTTAAAGAAATCTGACTAATTTTCATTAGTAATTTGAGCATCAAAAATCATCCTGTAGGTCGGAAACAGGTGGGAACATTTCACCAGAGAAGTAATTTGCTTGTAACCAGACATAAGGCACGTTGTACAGATT
>RCUC01122543.1:0-20306 GCA_003697995.1 Taxidea taxus jeffersonii
TTAGTTTTATATTAAAAAAACAATTGTACCTGATAATATGCCAAAATATTATTATAAATGAGGAAAATCTTTAAATATTAAAGGGTACCATAGCTTAAAATTTCCATTTGTTGTAATTTCATTTGATTATTACAGGTAGACATATGAAATTTTATAATTTTAAAAAAGTTTCAAATTACTATTGAAACACCATCATCCAGTATTATTTTATAAAACATTTTATAAAATGGCAATCAGATATACTAAAGATTATTGAGTGCATGAAAGTTACATTACACATTTAATTATATTTCAGTTAAGTCCCAGTATTGTTTACCCTAATAAAGTCTATATTATGAGCCCAACATAAACATAAACCTTTTATTATAATTACTGAGACAAAATAATTTAATTAATGTCAAAATAACATATGAATTCAAATATGTAATTTAATTTGCATGATAATGGAATTTCAGGTTAATTGGTTGTTTTTTAAGACTTTTAAAAATTTTTTAAAACTACTTTTATTTATTTATTTATTTAGAGTGGCTGAATTAGGGAAAGGCTAAGGGGTAAAGGGAGATAGAGAACCTGAGGCAGATTCTGAGTGTGGAGCCAGACATGGGGCTCAATCTCATGGCCCTGAGATCATGGCCTGAGCCAAAATCAAGAACCGATGCTTAACTGACTGAACCACACAGGTGCCCCTTAAGACTTTATTTTAAAGAAGTTTAAGGTTTACAATAAAACTGGGTGGAAGGTATGGAGATTTTCCATGTTACCGCAGGCCACACACGTGGGAAAACCTCTCCCATTGTCAAAAACACTCACCAGAATGATACATTATACTCAAAGCCCATAATTTACCTCAGAATTGACTCTTAGTTTCGTGCATTCTATGGATTGGAACAAACGCATGATGACATATATCCACCATTATAATATCATACAGAGTATTTTCGGTGTCCTAAGAAATCCCTGTGCTCTGCCTGTTCATCTCTATCTCCCATTTGATGCTACCTAAAGCAACCACTAATCTTTTTATTGTCTCTCTAATTTTGCCTTTTCCAGAATGTCATATAATTGTAATCATTTGGTATATATAATCATATGGTATTTAGTCATCTCAGATGGACTTCTTTTACTGAGTAATATGTGTTTAAGGCTCACCTATGTCTTTTCATGGCTTGACAGATCATTTCTTTTTAGCTCTGGTTAAAATTCTTTTGTCTGAATATAGTTTATTCATCCATTCACCTAATGAAGGACTTCATGGTTGTTTCCAAATTTGGACAACTGTAAATAAAGCTACTATAAACATCCATGTGCGGGTTTTTGTGTTACGTTTTCAACTGTTTTGGATAAATACCAATGAGCACAATTGCTGGATCATATATCTTCCAAAGTGACTTCTAAAGTGCAAAATGCACCATTTTGTATTTCCAATCATTATTCCTTCAGATATTCTTTTCTGTTCCTTTTTCTCTTTCTTTTCCTTCTGGTATTTATGTGTATGTTATACCTTTTGTAGTTGCTCTACAGGTTTTGGACTTTCCAATTTGTTTTTTCAGTCATTATTCTCTTTGCCGTTCAGTTTTTACTGATTCTATTGAAGAGTCTATCTCTAGCTCAGAAATTCTTTCCTCATCTGTGTCAACTTTATTAGAAAACCCATTGGAGGCATTCTTTATTTCTGTGTGTAGTTGTTTTTTAATCTCTAGAATTTATTTTTGATTATTTCTTAGTGTTTCCATCTTATGCTTACATTGTCCTTCTGTTCTTGGATGCTGCCTACTTTACTATTAGAGCCCTTAGCATATCAATCATAGTTGTTTTAATTTCCCAATCTGTTGATAATGGCAACATCTCTGCCATGTCTGGTTCTGATGTTTGCTCTTTCTCTTTAAATTGTGTTTTTTACCTTTTGGTATGCCTTGTAATTTTTTTCTTGATTAACTGGACGTGATGTAAAGACTAAAAGGAATTGCTGTAACTAGACTTTTAGTAATGTGATGATGAGGTGTGAGAGGAGAAGAATCATGCTATAGTTCAACAGTTAGATCTCAGTTTTTTTTTAGTGAGCCTATGCCTCTGGACTTTGAACTTCACAAGCGTTTCTCTGTTTGTTTGTTTTTTTCCCTCCCTTCATAGGTACATCAGGATCTAAACTAACTAAACTTGTATATTTCTCTTCCCCACGTGGAAAACTTGAGCCAGATGGAGTTAGTTGTTTCCCTTCCCCAGATCAGTTAGGCTCTGATAATACTTCTGCATGCTAGGCTGTCTCTTCTGTTTTCATGGCAGCAGTTTTTCCCACACCTACTTTCTTTTAGGAATAGAATAAAAGTTGTTGATTTTTCAATCTATTTAATTTTTTACTTATTGGGATGGAGTGGCCATTTCCAATCTTCTTATGTACAGAAGTGGAAACCAGAAGTCCATTTGTTCTTTAAAAGAGAAAAATTCTATACAACTTTGAAAAATTATTACGTTAGTGCTACAATTCAAATAGGCTTTGGGAAAATGTATCTTGTTTATTTTATCATAGAAAACTACCTAAAAAAAAGTGTTCATTCTCTAAATTGGAAAATCAAGATATGTATAAACATTGACATAGAATTAGATGCAATACTTCAAATAAGTTTGTGAAAATAACCATGAATGAAAATTTACTTTCAGTTGCATAAACTGTGAATTTTGTTTATGAACTTTCAAGCCAAACATAACCAAAATGGAAGAGGAAAATGGGTTGTGGGTAAATTTCTTGGGATATGTTACCCTGTTGGAATAGAAATCAGATCATCCTTATGCATTAGCTAATTTAATACTAAAATCAACTTAATAACTCAATGTGGCTATTTGAATTATAGGCTATTTTAAATAAAAGCATGGTAAAAATCACAATTTATGAAGTGCTATATGAAATAGGATGTCAACCCAGATGGTCTGAATTGTAGAAGGGAGATTTACAATAAATAAACATATTTATTAGAAGTATTCCTAATAACTACTTTGCAAAATAAGTAGTTTTATGTATTGCTTCTGAATATGTCAAACTTGAATAAAGGTTGGTGGCTTTTGGTATTGATACCATTGTGTGTAAAATTAAATATATATTTGTTGATACCTGTGCATTTACTAAAATATGTCCATTTTTTTTTGCCCTCTAGCACGGATTTAACTTTCTGTTTCTATATCTTTTATTCTCTTAATATGTTGTATGTGAATAATTTCAGTCTCATATCCTTGAACAAAGATAAGAGTAGACCAAAATTCTCTTTTGTGCCAATATTTAGTCTAGTAGACCATTGCTTGAATCTTTATGACTATACATTATGTCTCTCAGTGCAGTGTTTTTGGCTAATATTTACATGGAAACATTTATATTTTATTTTAAAATATAAATAAAATATTAAATGTATATGTAGGAAAAATCTAGAATTGTATTCCAAATTCATTTAGTAGCAACCAGTAATTTATGTAGAATTTACTATATATCTAGAAAGGTTTGTCTGTCTTGGATGTTGTTGGCTTTAAGAGAGGCATCAGAGGCATCAGAGGCATCAGAGGCATCACTCAATGTGATGATGTTCTGCAACTCTGTGCTTGTTCAGAACCATTTCCACATTGCCTTGCATATTTAATCCATGCTTCTGTTAATACAGTGGATATCTAAAGATTCAAAAATATGCTAAATAATGTGTAGAGAGAGCAAAGGGAAAGAGAAATGTTATTGTAAACATACAGAGAAATTGTTTAATAACATACTGATACTTTGGTGGTCAGAGAACTATTAAGTATTTTATATCTAATATCTCACACAATAGATCGTTTTCTATGTGTATGCATGTGTGTGTGTACATTTAGCTGTTTTTGCTATATTTTTGAAAAATAGATTGGAGATTTGTTGTCAACGTATAAATTACCTACTGGGAAATAGCATTATAGTTAGAGTTTTTATATAAAAAATTTATTTATTTATTTATTTTAAAGATTTTATTTATTCATTTGACAGAGAGAGAGCAAGCAAGCACAGGCAGACAGAGTGGCAGGCAGAGGCAGAGGGAGAAGCAGGCTCCCTGCTGAGCAAGGAGCCCGATGTGGGACTCGATCCCAGGACACTGGGATCATGACCTGAGCCGAAGGCAGCCGCTTAACCAACTGAGCCACCCAGGTGTCCCTATATAAAAAATTTACATCTTTAAGAACAATCTACTAGTATTCAGCAGGAAATGCTTACTATGTTATTTTTAAAGTCCCAGTGGGTTTGTATCTTTCTTCTTAGTGCTTTACATATTCCTTTTTATAAATTAACAATTTATAAGTTGTCAATTTGGCAATTTTCTTATTTTTAAATAATTAATATTTTGATACTTATGTACTTTTGCCCTATAAAATTTAAATATAAATCTTTAATTCAATTATTTCTGTATTTCTTCATACTTTTATTTAAACAAGTGTTTTACTTCATCATGATAAAAATACCAAGAATTTAAAACACCTTTCAAAAACTGATACCTAGAGGTGTTAGTATTTGTAGGAAAATGACCTTCAGAGTCTTGGTAGTTTCTACTTGTTGTATCTGTATGTTTGTATGTTGCAACTTGTACTGTACAGACATTATGCTTTAGCCAATATTCTAGGTGGCTTTAATGTAATTATTGTATTTTGTTCTAAAAATTATTAAGTTTTATTACAAAGCCAAAAATATCAATAAGATATATAGTCTTGAAAATGATTAATTCCCAGTTAGTTCATAGGATTGGAATAGGCTGATAAAAAATTTCTTTTGCATATTTTTGTAAAAATATATTATATAGCATGTTTGAGAAGTATCTTTTGCATATATTCAGAAAACTTCCTATTACTAGTGGAAAAAAATCTGCAAACACATGTTAAGGAAAGACTATATATGTATACTCTTTCTCTCCTTCTCCCCCTACCACCCCACCTTGTCACACACACACACACACACACACACACACACACACACCCCTGCAGTGTTTCAGTGCTAAATATAATAACTTTCCAGCTTAATTTTATTGTCATACATTTTGCTTTAAGGAATTCTCATCACATTTGAGACTCATTTCTGACCCACATTTGTATAAGTTGACACTTATTAGTTTTTTTCTTAGAACTATTATGATTAAATTAGTTGGAAATAGAGGAAATAGCCATCTTATTTTCCTTGTATTAGTATTGTAATTAACAGAGCTTCATTGTAAATTTATTATTTTGAGATAAACAGGTTTTTCCATTATTTTTATTAGAGCACTCTTATTATTAGAGCATTATTTTATGTGTTATCTATTGTAATTCTTAATTTAATTTAAGTTCAGATGACATTGCTTTATCTTGCATCTTATATGCTTTTCCTATTGTCCAAAATTTGCTGAGTTGATAAAGATGAATAAAAGAAATGAAAGAATTATGAAAGAAAAAAAATTAAGGTTTATCACTCAGAAAAAAAGAATAAAGTTTTTATTTTAAGATCATTGGTAAAATTATAAAAAGGTAAATTATAAACAAGTGTCAACAGAAAAGGAATTTCAAAACTCAAAAGTTGCTATTCTTAGATATCTATATGCTGTTAGGTGCATATACATTTATAATTGTTACATCTCCTTGATGGATGAATTGACACTTTTATCAATATATAATGTTCTTCTGTGTCTCTCGTAACAATTTTGACTTAAAGTCTCTTTCTTATAATAGAATATAGTTAGTTCAGTTCTCTCCTAGTTACTATTTGCATGGAATATCCCCTTTCAACCTTTCACTGAAATCCTATTCACTTAAATAGTTTGGGTTAATTTTGCTATGAGTGAGGAATTTTTTTTTCTTTCTTTTTCTTTTTTTGGGGGGGGCATACTTTATAATTTTTTGTTGAAACTTGGGCATCTTGAATATTATAATATATTAATTTTGGTAGTCAGATTCTTCTACCACCTCAGGATTTATAGTGGTTGTTGCTTTCTTTGCCTTCTAATTGGTTTGCCTAAGAACTTTTCTAAACTATATTTGCAAAGACTATTATTTATTGTGTGTAGTCTCTGAAGTCTCGGTTCATTTATCTCTTTGTTAGCTAATGTTGACAGATTTATTTGAAATCTTTCTTTCTTTCTTTTAAAGAGTTTATTTATTTATTTGACAGACAGAGATCACAAGTAGGCAGAGAGACAGGCAGAGAGAGACAGGGAAGCAGGCTCCCCACTAAGCAGAGAGCCCAATGTTGGGCTTGATTCCAGGACCCTGGGATCACGACCTGAGCCTAAGGCAGAGGCTTTAACCCACTGAGCTACCCAGGTGCCCCTTTATTTGAATTCTTGAAGGCAAAAACAAAAACTCTTTTTTAAACTTTGTACACTGGATATGTGTTATAACACTCCTTTAATGCTTAGGTAGGCTATTTACAGCCCTGCCTTAATCTTTATTTTCTGCTGTACAGAGCCTAAAGATTAGTCTGAGGTGAAATCTTAAGATCTTCTCAGGTATTTTCCAAACACACATTCTGCTCTGGGCATGCACCTAACTTTCTATATTCCCTAATATATCTGTGAGATTTTTCAATGATATAACTCTGCAAAGACTCTTCACAGATTTTCTTCTCAGGCTTTTGGGATGTCTATTAATGTTTCTCAAATTTCAATCATTTGCTCCATGCAAGAGTGAGTTCTTCAATTGCCTTTCAGAATTTTCAAAGAATGTCCTCCGAGTAGTCACTTTTGTGACCTGAGAGAATTCTGAACCAGGTGAAACCAAAGCAAGTGCTTTTGTTCATCCTTCAGGCAACCACTAGGCAAATTAAATTAGATGAACACAATTATTTGAGAACAAAATCTGTTTTGCTCCCTCTGTACCAGGGTGCTAGAAACATGGGTTGCCATCTTTGAGACCACTGCTAATCAAAGGTTTGGGTAAAAAAAAAAGGCAAATAAAAATAGCTCAGAGCTCTCCAACTATTTTTAAGTTGCCATCATGATTCATTGTTTAGTTTGTCCCTATAAGACTCTGACTTTTTTCCAGAATTCCAAAATCTAATTCTAACAGTTTTTGCTTACTTTTACTATGTTTGTGGAGGGATAGCTCCTTGGAACTAAATGTTCTACCATTTTCACTGAAATTGTATGCAAGCTATTAGCATACTAAAATTCCTTGTGATTTCAAAGAAATGTCAATAAATTCTTTAATAATTCTTGTGTATGTATGTGTGTGTGATTACATTTTTTCAATCTTCATTACTTTCTAATACATTCCTATAAAAGTATTTTAGCTAAACATATTTCATTAAGATAATTATATCATTCAAAGAAAAATAAATAGGAGGTCAAATCATATTTAAATTCATTCTGGAAAGATATCAAATGAATAACATGAATAAAAGAAGTGAAAAAAATAACAGAATAAAACATTGAACATTAAATGTTTATAGTTTCCAATTTTTACTTAAGCATGGGTCGTTCAACATAAAACAAAATTTTCATGTTACTTTAGTTTCATACTCTATGCCAAAGTCTTAGGTGATTAAAATAAAGAGACTAGTATAAGAAAGTAAGATATTTACTTAAGATCTAAGGAATCCAATAATTGGGAGTGTGAAGTCATAGTTTTGTTTTCTAATCCATTTCTTTGGGTTTAACTTCAAGACTCCCCCCAAAAATTACTTGCAAGTTTGTCCCCAGACTCTTAAGACAAAAATTTGAAGGATATAGAAATGAATAACATAGAGTCTTTATCATTAAGGAAATTCAGATGCAGTAGCAGAAAATAAGATAAAATAAAGGGATTTATTTCCAATATGATATACTGAGCAATGTAGATACATGTACAGGATGTTATGGGAGCACAGATCAGCACTTGACATAACCTGGTGTTTAAAACATTGCTGTTAATACTTTACTTGAAAGGTGAATCTTGAATTATTGGAAGGTCATTACAGGCATAAAGCAGCATGAAAAAGCCACTGAGACACAAAATAGGATTAAATGTTTAAGAAAAGAAACTATCATCAGAGAAAATCACAAGTGGGACCATTGCAAATGATTACAAGGAGAAATAACAAGGATAGCAATAAACCAAAGTTGAATGGAAAGCAATATTACTTATTGTCAGGGGGAAAAGACTTCAGAATGATTCTTTATGTCTTCCTAAATTAACCCGGTTTATCTGTTACTTGAAGTGAAAACTCATGGTAATTATTAGAGAAGTGAGAACTAAGATATAAAGGTCATTCTCTGCTTTAATTCTGACACAATATGTTCACTAGAGCTATGCATAAAGACAACTTTCTCGGTCAGGATTTTGCCTGAAAATTACTGCAATTATGTGTCTCAGGAGCCATAACTGAGTGGCAGGTTTGGACAATGACACAAATAGAGTGTAAACTCATCAATATATGTTAACTCCCTGTGTTATTCTGTCTTCCTTTCCACTTGTTTAAGAAAAAAATTCTTGGGGCACCTGGGTGGCTCAGTGGGTTAAAGCCTCTGCCTTCGGCTCAGGTCATGATCTCAGGGTCCTGGGATCGAGCCCCGCATAGGGCTCTCTGCTCCGCGGGGAGACTGCTTCCTCCTCCTCTCTCTCTCTGCCTGCCTCTCTGCCTACTTGTGATCTCTGTCAAATAAATAAATAAAATCTTTAAAAAAAAAAAAATTCTTTTTTTCCTTTAGGATTTTTATTTTGAGATCCTTGGTAAAACCTTACCTATTCTTTTATTTAAATTTTTGAAGCTAATTCAGACTAAATTATAATATTAAATGGTTGAATATAAGAGCAAGATTAATTATATCATGAAAAGAAAAATTTTATCAACATTTCTTTTTGGTTTTTTTTTTAAGATTTTATTTATTTATTTTACAGACAGAGGTCATGAGTAGGCAGAGAGGCAGGCAGAGGAGGGGGAACAGGCTCCCTGCTGAGCAGAGAACCAGATGCAGGCTCAATCCCAGGACCCTGGGATAATGTCCTGAGCTGAAGGCAGAGGCTTTAACACACTGAGCGCCCTCTTATTAACATTTCTTACAGTAACTTGTAATTCTTTTAAAAAAATCTTAGAATTATTTCCAGTGATTTTTATTCTATATCTTATAGATATTTTTATGTTCTAAGCTATACATTTAGATATTAAAAAAGTATATGGATATTCCCTTCATCAAAAGTAATTGAATTTTGACTCCAAAATCTTTTATGTGTTCAAATTAGAGAGCATATGATGAATAATTAATTTCTATATCTTGTTATCAGGATTGAAGGTAATTTTAAATTACATATAAAGATGTATTAGAAACAAAAACTAATTGTAATATTTGGGTTATATCCACATTATTAATGTAAAATCTAATTTGGGGGACACCTAGGTGGCTCAGTTGGTTAAGCCACGATCTTCGGCTCAGGTCATGATCCTCAAGTCCCGACATCAAGTCCCACATCGGGCTCCCAGCTCCACAGGGAGTCTGCTTATCCTTCTGACCTTCTCCCCTCGTATGCTCTCTCTCCCTCTCCCTCCCTCTCTCTCTCTCATTCTCAAATAAATAAATAAATAGATAAAAATCTTTAAAGAAGATAAAATTTAATTTTGGGAAAATGTAGAATGCATTCTAAACTATGTTCATGCTATCAGTAGCCATTATCTTATTGTGGGGACAGTTTCTTATGAAGATTTTTCTGTATTTATATTTTATTTTACTGTCTTCTTCTATATTTAGTATATTCTCAATCCATTCCTTAACTCTTACCAGTTCTTCAGTTCTCATCTAATCCTGACTTTTTCTGCTTTTCACCTCAATTTTATCTTCTTCAGCTTTTCACAGTTATCCCTGGGTGTCTGTATCCTCTACTTTTTATATCCCATAGATAGCATTTCACAAATATCAATACTATGAATTTGAAAATTTGATATTTTCAATCTGTCACACTTTTATGTACTAGCATGTGTTCTCAAGTTGTTTCCTGCTATATCTGTTCTAAAGTTGTTAACTTCTGAATCAGTTAGGATTATTTTAACTAAATGAAATAGAGAATAACAAAAATTATCTTAACAATAACTGAGTATATCTTGTCTCACCAAAAGGAAAATCTATAGTGACGACTGGCTCTACAGTTGGTCATTGTTACAACTAAGTGTAATGATTGGGGATGACAGTTCTTTCTATCATTTAATTCTGCCGCCCACAGCATTGGCTTCGTGCTAAGTGAAGTTCATGCCATTCCCTTCCTAATTATAGGATATTTCTGAAGATCAGACAGGAAAAGCTTTCTCATTCACAGCTTTTAAGACTATTTGTCTTAGTCCATTCAGGCTGCTATAACAAAATATCATAAACTGGGTGGATTATAAACAGAACTTTATTTCTCACAGTTCTGAAGACTGGGAGGTTCAAGATCAAGACTCCGGCATATCCACTGTGTGGTGAAAACTCACTTCTTAGTTGATATGTGATATCTTATTGCTGTGTCTTTACATGGTAGAAGGAGAAAGCAAGCTCCCAAGTATCTTTTATAAATACAATCACCTTCCAAAGGCCTATCTCTTAATAATATCACTTTGGGGGTTAGCATTTTAATATATAAATTTGGGGGAGACACAAATATCAGACAATAGTGCTATTAATTATTATGGTACTGAAAAAAGCTTCCCATATCTCATGTTCCACGTTGGACTATGTGTCTATTCCTGGACCAGTCTCTACTGACAGAAGAATGTCATTCAAGAATAACATTGGGCCTATATTTCCCATAAAACACAAAACAAAGCAAAATAACAACAACAAGAACAAACAAAAAACAGAAAACAACCTTGTCAAGAGACATCAAGTAACCATAATACTCTTATAGTCATCAAGGTCCAACCAGAAAAGAAGTACTCTAAATTATTTTTTTACAATCAATTGGAATGGTTTAAATTTAAGAAATCAACTACAGTGTTCAGTTTCATTGCCTCAGAGACCAGAGCTGGTAAAGGTCATATATTAAGATGTCTTAAAGTTCAAAATTTTCTAATCTTTGAGATACAAATATATTATCAAGAAAGAACTATCTTAGTCTTGCCATTCAGCATAACATCAGTGACAAAAACCTTTTGTGGTTTCCACAAAAGGTTTTTGTGGAAACTAGAAAACTATGTAATTTTTTAAAATGTGGTAATTATATTAGAAATATTAATGTGGGGCACCTGGGTGGCTCAGTGGGTTAAAGCCTCTGCCTTCAGCTCAGGTCATGATCCCAGGGTCCTGGGATCGAGCCCCGCATCAGGCTCTCTGCTGGGCGGGGAGCCTGCTTCCCTTCCCCTCTCTCTGCCTGCCTCTCTGCCTACTTGTGATCTCTGTCTGTCAAATAAATAAATAAAATCTTTAAAAAAAAAAAAGAAATATAGAATGTTCTTAACTTATACTGCAGCAGACTGCATACTGCAGGATATTAGAGAAAATACAAAATTAAAATATAAAAGACAGAAAATATAATATAGATAAAATATAAAAAATAAAATTAGAGAAAATATAATGCACAAGCAAAATTTGAAGAAGTTGTTTTTCTAGAAGTTGCTTTTCCAGAAAAAAATTGATTCAATTGAAGATTGTTTCTTAGCTAAAAATAAAGTTGACAAGAAGGAATACCAAAAACAAAACAAAGCAAAGACAAAATTTAATACTTACTTGAATGTGTGCTTTATAATGCCTAGTGATCATATTATCTCATGGTTATTTACAGATTGAAGGTCTTTATTTTTCCTTATTTGATCACTGTTAGGAAATGGTGTTGTATCAGCCTGTTGTATCAGTGGGACAATGGCACTAGGTGATGATGGAGCAGCTTAAGTATTCTGGATGCAGACAGAAAACAACTGAGAAAGAGCAGAAATAGATTATGTTAAAATAATGGTTGGGGATTCCAGAGTGCTGCATGAATTTGCTTAAGAACTCAAATTTGATAATACAGTTATTATGGTCATATATTAAGCAATACTAAAAACTTCACTGAACATACTCTCTTTAGCTTGGTTACCATTTTTAAAGTACCAATAAATCTTTTCCACATCTACCATTTGAAGTTCAAGTATGAGGAGTTAGGTGGCAAAATCAATGCATAGAAAATGATTACTAATATACTAAGCAAATGAGTAAGTTTGCTTCAATTTTCTTGTCTTTTGACAGGATCATGGCTGAGATGATATAGATGATGATTAATGTGCTATTCCTTAGAGAAATGAGAAAAATAAACTCGTGGGGTTAATATTTTTTTGTTTATTACCCAGGGAAATATAAAGTAATTTATGCTCGAGTTGCTTTCAGCAATGAATGAATGGAAGTCATTGGAAACGAACAACTAAAATGGGATAAATTAAATGCTAACAGCCAGTTTAGTCCAACAATTAAATGTGACTGTGACATACTTTCATTTGTTTTGCTTATTCTCTCTTAAAGTCAAGAATATTGAATTATGCCTTTAAACATCATCAAAAAAGAAAAGAACAAACACAGTAATACCACCCACTGGGTACATCCTAGTTTTATAAATAATATTTTTCCCACATTTTCCATCTATACCCCTCCTGTCCATCAGCACAGACCTCATAAAAAGAGTTCCTTTATCCGTAATATATGAATGTTCATTAAAAGAGAATGGTATTTTGTTATTAAATTACTTTGAAATTAAGAATTTAGCAATAACCCTAATGTTAATAGTTTTACATCCTGATATTCTTGATCAGGACAAAATAATATCTGGTGCATTTTTCAAGTTAAACTTAACAACATACTCAGATACAACTTGAAACATTACTTTGCCAAAGCTTCTCTTTCTTCTAGATACATGGTGGGTGCCACCTAGCACGATTCTGCCCTGAGAAACTCTATGTACAAAAGTTGACATTTGCTCTGACAACCTTTTTGCAGCCAAAGTTAGATAATCACAAATATGAATTCTAAAAGCTTATACTATATACCAAATTATGTTAGGCCAATTTCACTACTACATTTCTATTCTCAAGTTACTAAAAATTATTCAGTACCCTGGGGTAATAATTACTATTCAGGAGACTTCTAAATCAGAAAGTTATTAATGGAGTTACTAGCAATAACAGAACTGACTTACTTCAATCTTACTTTTTCTCTTTCCTGTGTTATCCTTTAATTTAGATGATCAAGAGGAAGAAATGTCCAAAAGTGCTCAGAAGCATTTAAAAAAATAAAAAGAAAAAGATGTTTGGATAATTCAAAGAACTGAATATAACCCCAAATTTGGGTCTTTCCTTTTTCTTTGAGATATGAGTAAATCTGTGTGGAACCTCTATTTTTATAAGTTGGTGAATTCAGTTATTTCTACATTATTTTTGTGAATTCTCCAACATATATCTTCATATTATGTGTTAACTACTCTCTGGTCCTATGAAATCAATTGACTCTGCTCTTTGTAAGACTTAGAGAGAAGCGCCAATTCTTCAACTGCTCCAGAAAATAGTTCTATAACTGGCTTTTATTATGAAATAATTTATAATTAAAGAGTGAATGAAAGTAAAGAGAGAGGGTGCACAACCCGGACCTTGGAATTATTCACCATTTCTCTAGCACTCATATTTTTTATTTTACCACAGCCAATCCAAGAAAACGGAGTCTCCTTATCCAATACCTAGTTCTTTACAGCAAGGAGGAAGAAATAAGAAAAAATATAGAATACATATTAATTTATGTAATCTAGATATTTCAATCTTAGACATCTACTCATCCTGCTCATCTTTTCTTTTCCTAAGGATGAGATTTATTTTCAATAATCAGGGAGAAAAAAATCTTCCCTGTCCTAAATTCATTTTTGCAGATTGTCTCTTGGCTTGACCTCATACCTTTCATAAACTGAAATACTCTAGTCCCTTTTTTGGAGCACTAGTTTCTAGACTAGCACTAGTTTCTAGACTAGTTTCTAGACTAGACTAGCACTGTCATTTGGTCTTCTGTGTTAGCAACCAGCAAATGCTTGTTCTGCATCACAAAAAGCATTTAGGAATATCTGAGTAGTTATGAAATGTGGAGGGTCAAATATGAAAAACAGTATCGTTATCTTGGCAGGCATAATAAATTCTGAGTTTAAATAGTCTGTCATAATTCTTTTATCCTCCCAGATAGGACCTGTGAAGTGTCTGAGACTTCTGTTGACTGGGTAGTGGCATCTTCTGGTGGGAGACTGAATGTCTTAGAATCTCTCTCCAGAGTCTGTGCCTTCTGCAGAAGGGAAATCAGTACTAGTGCCCTTTTATACTCAAGAGGTCAGATTTGTTCTGCACTATGCTTTTGCCTTGTTTAGACAGTACATTTTGGAGGCAAATATTTTCTTCTATAGATTTCAACCTGAAGAGGGCAAACACTTATATGAGACTGAATTCTGACTCACCCACTTACTGTGTGAGCCTATAAATTTCTTTCTTGATCTCAATACCAATCACTGGTAAAATCATCAATATTGTTCTTGCTGCAGCAAAGACAAATTCTAACCTAAGGACATTGACATTGCAAGGCAATCATGGCCTATTTCTCTAATCTATTCACTCTTCTTCTCTCTTAATTGACTCTTCTCTTCTAAAACATTTGACATCACTTCCCAATCATTATTCTCAAGAGATGGCCTGGCTTTCTACTTCAAGGAGAAAATTGAAGCAATTATAAGAGTGCTTCCATTAGCCACCTTACCAAATAACCCATCTACCTTTCATTATAACTGTAGTTGAACTGTTCTGCTTCTGTGCAAATTTATCCCTTTAGTTTCAAATGAGTCTCAGCCTATTATACCAAGACAAAGATGTTACTACAGTAGTTCTCCCTTTTTTCTCCAAAATTTTTTCATTCTCTACTTGACCATATGAGTCAGCACACACAGTAATGTACTTTCCTTTTCATTACAAGAAAATATTTTAACTTACATTTACTCCCAAGTTCTTGATTCATTTGTTTGCTCCCCTTTGCAGCAAAGCTCCTAAAGAGATGTCTAGTCTCTCTGTCTCCAAAATTTCTTCTCCCATTCTTTTTAAAATCTTCTCTTGAGGTTCTTCTAAAACCTCTGAAAATGGTCTTTCTATGGTCACTATGATCACATGGCTGTAAAGCTACGGGCAGTGAACTCTCAGTCTTAATCTTACTTAAGCCATTAATAACTATCATTTAACATGGTATGTAAGTGACACTTTTTGGAAACCTAGGAAGAAAATCTACATTTCCTTTGGTCATTCCTCTTTTTCTCCCAGACTTCTTAACAGTAGAGTGCTCAAATTCTAAATTTCTCTACTTTATCGGCAATCACTGTATTGGTGATCTCATTCAGATTCTTCGATGGACAGGCTTTACAATTGGCTTCAGCCCACATTTCTCCAGGCATATCCAAACCTGGTATTTCCACTCAAATGTCTAGTTGACACTTCAGACTTAACATGTCAAATTAATGTCTTATTTTCCTCCACATGTCTCTCCAAATCCCCTGCTCACAATCTTCAGCATCTCAGTTATTGATAATTCTATCCTTGTAAGCCAAACACTTGCAATCAAAAGTGATTTCTCTTTCTCCCATAATTCTAATTAATCCACCAGAAAATCTCTATCTTCAAAACGATGCTAGAATCTGATTTCCTCCCATTATCTGCATAGTTAACACTATGATCTGAGTTACCATCACCTCTGTTCCATATTATTTCAATAACCTCCTACTGTTTACCTTTCTTCCACCTTTGTTTCAATAGATACTATTTTCAACACATCACTCAGGGTGATCCTATTAATAACTAATTTAGATCATTCCAGTCTCTTCCCAGATTCCTCCAACAAATCCTTATTTTTTTCAGCATAGAACCCAAAAGTTTCATAATGACCCACTGGGCTCTACATAATCTAGCTCCATGTTAACTCTGTAGTTTTTGATTCAACTCCAATTAATCCAGCCTCTTTGAGGTTTCTTAAACACTGAAACACTCTTTTACCACATGAATTTTTCACTGGCTGAACCCTTAAATTGGAATGGTTTCCCTCCACATATTCATACAGCTATTTCTCTTGCCGGTTTCTCTTCACCATTCAAATATTACCTCAATATGCTCTACTTAACATAACTCTATAAATTATACCTAGTATTCTTGATCTCTACTTTATTTTTTCCAAGGAATTTATCACAGTTTATTATATAATTTGCTTACTTAAGAAATTTACTTTTTATTTACTTCCAGTAGAATATAAGCTCCATGTGGACAGATAGGGATTTTTGCCAGTTTCATTCAACAATGTATTCCTAGCACCAAAGAAAGTGGCCGGTGCATGCTAAGTGCATAATAAT
The DNA here is from genome assembly GCA_003697995.1 of Taxidea taxus jeffersonii. Classification (NCBI taxonomy): domain Eukaryota; kingdom Metazoa; phylum Chordata; class Mammalia; order Carnivora; family Mustelidae; genus Taxidea; species Taxidea taxus. Next base: position 16,285 of record RCUC01122543.1, read on the forward strand.
CCATTTTTAATTTACCAGTTAATTATATTATTACTTCTCTTCCCTTCCAGAAACAGCTGCAATTTCTTGATTCTGTAATTATGTCTATAATGCAGTTTGGGGAGACAGCTTACTTTACAAAGAATTGCTCTCTAGTAGACACGCATTAAACTGTGTACCATAGACTTTCTTGCTGAACATCTGTTTCCAAGTACTTATGTTGTTTTTAGACTGAATCTTGTGGTTTTGAAATCATGGGAGAAATGCATTGTTGATTCACTTCAGTGATATTGACTTTATATGATAAACACCTTATGTCAAAGGATCTGAGAAAGTAACTCAACTTGTAACATATCATTTAGAAATTTTGTGCTCCCTCATATTTATGTAAATTTGTCCCAATCATTAATTTCACAACTTGAATAAGGCTTTTACTCTTCCCATAGTTGGAAAAATGGCTCTCTGTGAGTCTCTTCTGAGTCCATATCTCAACACATTGAGAAATGAAGCTCTGTCTTTTCTTGGCCAAATACTAGAATCACACTGTAGATAGGAATTCGCTGAAGATCTGGGGTGCAGCCTTAATTGAAGGACTTTGCTCAATATGACCTACACGTTGCTCTTGCCATCTTTTTGGCATCCAGCATTTCATCTTACTCAGAGTCCCTCTGACCTCCCTCTCCCATTCTGAAAGCAGAGGCTCAGTTCTAGCAAAGCCATTATCTACAACTGTTAGGAGGGTGAAATATCAGTAGAGTCAGATCACCAAAACTTCTCAGAATATTTTATCTTTTTTATTAATATATGATAAGAACATTAGGTCAGTAACAGGCCTAGTTCTTTTAGGCATTTTAAATTTATCAATAATTCATGAGGCATATGCAAAGCAAACAAGAATCCTGTTGATTTGACACTTTAATAAACAATAATGAGGTTTAAGACTAAAATAGAAATTGATCATCTGTACTTTTTAACTACAATGCCATCAAACTTAATAGCATGTGACATTTTTATTAACCTGGGAGTCTTACTTGTTTATTTTATTATTCTCTAGAATGACTGTTTGTTGGTGTTTAGTGATTTGTCCTTTAGATTTACATAACTAGACACTCTCCCATCTTTGCTTTATAGGCAAAAAAAAATTTTTTGTAAAGGTAAACAGAGGTTTTTAAAATCTATTAAAGCAACCCATGTAAAAGAAATATCTCTTTGTCAAGAGGTTAATTTCTAAGGAAAGAGAATTCAAATTATTTCATTTTAAGTCTTATGTAATAGAACTTCAAATCTAATTTAAAATAAAGGAAAACATGGAGGCTGTTTTCATAGTACACAATTGTTAGTCACCAAATGCTTTACAAAGTAATATCTCTTGAGAAATTAGTGAAAATAATTTTTTAAAATATCTGTTTGAAATGAACTGCTTACTTAATTTACTGAAGCCATAATGTTACTGAATGACTAAGTGTCTTAGGCTACCAATGCAGTATAACATGAAAATAATTACGTTAATTTTAATAATTAACATATTAATCATTTCAGATCAATAAATCATTGCTGGAATTATACAGATAAAATAAATAAATTAGATTTTTCTATTGGTCTACTGAGAAAGTCTTGGGTGGCACATATAATCTTCAGGAGAATTTTCTTTTAATCTATTTTCCCATAGCTATACGTGTAGATCAGTTCATCTGCTGACCTCAGATTTGGGTAACACTACACAACTTACAATTTCACAATGCCCAGCATGTCAAGTGAAGCTTTGTTGAGCTTAACAAAGTGTCATCGAATATTTGGCAAAGCTAAAGCACTATAGTCATTTTTAGACCCTTCAGCTTACACTAGCATACCCTCATACCGATGACAAATGTTGGTGTGGGTTCTGCAAGTACACCAAAATTGCAAGATTCCTAAACAGTCCTTCTAGCCATGTGATTCATTTCAGAATATCTACCTATATTCCTTAGAATACTGTTTATCTTTTCCTTGTCATGTAACTTTGCCTTCCTTTTTTTTTTTTTAATATAATTACCTTCTGAGCAAAACTCTTATGAGCATGTCCTTTAGTTCTACAAAATTAAGTTGCTTCCAACTTCAGAGTATCTGGCACAGCTATAATCTTCTTTTAGCTCTCTAACTCACTCTGCTTCCAGCTGGAAAAGAGGCTGTGAATCATTCTTGATTCCTCTCTTTCTTGCACCTCCAGATTTTACTTTGCAAAGTCTCCACATAGCTATCTATCCTCTAAGAATATTTCTAAATAATGTTTCCCATTTCCACTGCTGTGATTTCAATAGTCTCTTCCTAGGGTCCCAATTTCAATTGCTTCTTCCTGAAACTATTCTCCACTCTACTGTCAGTGACTTCTAAAAATGGATTCTGCATTTACTGCAAGAAACATTTCAGCATTCTCTATCCTCATTCACCATCAAAACCTAACTATGTCTCTGCCCAAGTGTCCTTAAGGTAATACCAATATCATAATATACTTTTAAAGTGTTTGCATGTTTCCTGAGAAAATACGGCATCATCTGTTTCGAAAATCTGATTCATGAGATCTACACTGTTGAGAAACTCCTTAGAAGCAAACAATTGCTCATAGATCTTCACATTTTGTTATTGAGTTAGAATGAGGAAAAGAAATGCTTGTACAAGGGAAAACAAAATCATCAGGCTTACAAGAAGGATACACTAAGGAAACTAATATGATTACTTTTAAAATGTGAACTCATAATAAATATATTCACAATGAAATACATTATTTTACTGATGACCATTTTTATTGTTAGTCTCTCTGTCTTGGATCATTTCAAGTTATTAGTAATTCAAAGATAACATATTGTAAACTACTCTTACTTTTTTTGGAAACAAAGAATACAGATTTTGATGATTTAAAAGTCTTCTATTTTTTTAAAAATATTTTATTTATGCATTTGACAGAGAGAGAGAGAGATCACAAGCAGGCAGAGAGAGAGAGGGGAGGAAGCAGGCTCTCCGCTCAGCAGAGAGCCCAACATGGGGCTCGATCCCAGGACCCTGAGATCATGACCTGAGCCAAAGGCAGAGGCTCAACCCACTGAGCCACCCAGGTGCCCCTAAAAGTCTTTTAAATCCATTGCATTTTGTGCTACAGTTGGATTCCATTTTGTAGATGTGCAAAAACATCTTTCACATTTATATAAAGTTTTTCACTACAGAAAAATTAAGACCGGATTTTAATTTGAATTTGAATTGTATCTTCCAAGCCAAAATTGGGCTTTTCTTCTTTAAGAGAGTCTATATCAGGGCACCTGGGTGTCTCAGTTGGTTAAGCAACTGCCTTTAGCTCAGGTCATGATCCCAGAGTCCTGGGAATGAGTCCCCTATAGTACTCCCAGGTCCCTGGGAAGTCAGCATCTCCCTCTGACCTTCTCCCCTCTCATGCTTTCTCTCATTCCCTCTCTCTCTCTCAACTAAATAAATAAAATCTTTTTTTAAATGTTATTTATTTGACAAAGAGAGAGAGAGAGAGATCACAAGTAGGCAGAGAGGCAGGCAGAGAGGGAGGGGGAAGCAGGCTTTCCACTGAGCAGAAAGCCCAATGCGGGGCTCTATCCCAAAACCCTGAGATCATGGCCTGAGCCGAAGGCAGAGGCTCAACCCACTGAGCCACCCAGGTGCCCCAATAAATAAAATCTTAAAAAAAAAAAGAAAGTCTATAATGAGAGGAATATGCACATTATTTATGTGGTTCTGTTATTCACTTTTCTTGAATTTTACTTTTTGTTTTTCTATACTTTGCATCTATATGCTAATATTTAAGTAAATTATTAACAGTAATTCCATAACAATAAATGTAAGGAAGAAATGAAATTTGTGCCTATGAATGCACATTATTTAGAGAATCTGAAGTACTTATATGAATTTAATGATCAAAAACTTGAATAAAACATGTTATAGCATTCTTGCATATTTTATGCATTATAACAGGCTAGAGGACTACATTTTTATGATATATATAAATATTATATAATATATATATGTATTACATATATATATATATA
>RCUC01122545.1:0-15379 GCA_003697995.1 Taxidea taxus jeffersonii
CTGGGCCTGAGGAACAGGGGTCAACAGATGATCTGAATAGGGAAGGGTTGCCGATAAAGGCTAAAGGGGCAATCACCCAAAGGGGTCAATTAGACAAAGCAGTCTTTGAGGTGCCACTTTGTCAGGCTCTGGAGTGGGAAAAAGGGCTGTTGGTTTATTACGAGTAGGACAGGCCCAGCTGATAAGATATAGGGTACTGAGTTTAATCTGAACTTCAGATAAACAACTGATCATTCTTTAGTGTGAGGGTGTCTTATACAATATATGGGACATGCTTTTAGAAAAATTATTTTTTGTTTATCTGAAATTTGAATTTAATTGGATATCATGTATTTTCATTTACTAAACCTAGCAACCTTAAGTAAGGAGTGCATGTAAGTATCCTCCCAAGATACACAAACCACCTTGAAGGCTTTCTTGCAAGAAAATCTTATAAGGAAGCCCAACACATGTAAAAGAGCAATGAATCCACTAAAGTTGAAGCAGGGAGGGGGGCCTCTCTCCTGTGAGCCCTCTTTCCCACTCCCCCTTTCCTGCAGCCCCTTGAGGCACCACCACCAAAAGTGAGAATTACTGAAGGACATGCATAACTTCTTCCATTTAGGGGGAGATAGGTTTCTTAGGTTATTTCTGCAGGCCCTCTAGGAAAGTACCGCCATGTCTGTCAGAGTAAGCGTTGACCACTTTTGAAGGTAGTAAAGACCTTACTTGTGGGAGCTGATGGCATCAGTACCAGAGGGCAGGATTCTAGTCCCCCGAGGAATGGGGCTCAGGTGGGCAGTACAGGTTTTCAGTTGGCTTCATGCTGAAAGGGGCCAATGTGGATGGTCTTACAGGGCTTCTCTGGTACCCAAGGGATCTGATACATGAGCCACTAAATGGGCTCTAGAGAATACCATATAATCATGGAGGGAAATAAGTATATACTTTCCTAAAGTGGCACCATTTAATGGAGAACAGCATGGTATAATTTAGTGCATGACATTTATTACTTCTCATACCTATACTTTTAAAAACCTTGTTTGTAATACATGCCAAAGACTCAAGATTAGTTCAAGACTCAAGGGAGTAGGGAAAAAAAGGGAACTATATTTGAAATTCCTGAATGTGTTTATAATAACACAAATTAGGATGGCCTATCAGTGGATCTTACAGTCAGCAGGGTGAGGGGCGGATCACTACAGCCCTGGAAGGTATATCTTGCCTTCAGCTGATATCTACTTAATGAGATTTTGCAGCATCGAGGATATCTGTGACAGCAAACAAAATTTTGCACTGATAGGACCAGGAAAGACAAAAAGGAAAGATGATCAATGTAAATGAAAAAAATAAAAAGTGCAAGGTATATGATGAAACCGCATAAATGAGAAAGCTTTTGTCTTCTGCCCCAAGCAGAATGCTCTTCAATGCAAGACAGATGCAAAAAGAACATCTAGCTGCTTAAAATGAGAGCAAGCCTGTTGGCTTGGATAAATGACACCCCAGAGCCCTGAGAGAAGTTGCAGATGTGATCACAGGGCAATCCGACCGGGAAGGATCAGGGAACAGAGAGACAGCAGAAGACCGGAGATGGGCAAATGAGTTCCAGATTTCCCAGCACAACAGGAAAAGTGACTTATGGATCTGTGCACTGGTGAAGTTTAATGCTGAGCTTCAGCAAAACTCCAGAATGAATGATTAAAGGGGCTTTGTGTGTATTTATTAAAGAAAGTGGTGACTGCGAGGCACTCTCTTGAGTTCCCTGAAATCTGAGCTCAGGCCAACCAACCTTGTTTCCATTTTGTAGCACTTGACTGGAGGAACAGGAAAATATTATAGTCAGGAATGACTTGTTGTTAGCAAGACATTTGCCAGGAGTCTTTCATGACATCCCTGCACACAGAGAATGTGGACCCCTGATTCCAGGGTCCTCTGTATTCCAGAATTCACCACATGCAACCTCAATCACAAGGGTGCAAGGAAAATAAAACAATCATAACAGAAATACTTAAAAACGAACTTTCCTAAAACTAACGACTTTTTGAAGTAAGATAGGCACACTACAATATTTTTCCTCATTTGTGTTAGTTTGCTATAACTGCAATAACAAAATACCACAGACTGAATGGCCTAAACAAGAGAAATTTATTTTCTCACAGTTTGGGAAGCTGAAAAGTCCAAAATCAAGGGGACAACGGGGTTGGTTTCTCCTTAGGCCCTTTTCCTCAGCTTGTAGATGGTCATTTTCTCCCTGCATCTTCCCATGGTCTTTCCTCTGTGTGTGTCTGTACCCTAATCTCTTCTTCTTCTTCTTCTTCTTCTTCTTTTTTTTTTACTGTGAAATATTGGCTTTCTTTATTGTCACTTCAACAGTAAACATAAGATTTGTCATTTACATGTATATATTTCCCAGAAGATAGCTTTAGTATATCATAATATATTTCCACTTATCACCTTTATTCATATCTTATTTCTTTTTTTTTTTTACTTTTTTTTTAATTTAAGATTTTTTTAAATTTAAACATATAATGTAACCCCACCACCCTCTCCCAACCCCTCTCCCCCCCACCCCCCTCAGTTTGTTTTATAACATTAAGAGTCTCTTTTGGTTTGTCTCCCTCCTGATCCCATCTTGTTTCATTCTTCTTCTTCTTTTTAATATTTTATTCATTTATTTGACAGAGAGAGACACAGAGAGAAAGGGAGCACAAGCAGAGCGAGTGGGAGAGGGAGAAGCCAGCTTCCCCCAGAGCAGGGAGCCTGATGCAGAGCTGGATCCCAGGACCCTGGGATCATGACCTGAGCCGAAGGCAGATGCCTAACGACTGAACCACCTGGGTGCCCCCTAATCTCCTCTTCTTATAAGGACACCTTAATGACTTGTTAAAGATCCTATCTCCAAAAATACAGTTTCTATCTGAGGTACTGGGGGTTAGGACTTCAACGTATGAATTCTAGGGGACACAATTTAGCTCATAACATCACTTTATACTAGCATCTGTGCCAGCCCAAATCGCCAACTTCTTTGCTGATAGCTTGCTGATTTTCTTGTATAATACAATAATAAAGATAGGCACTATCATATTAAATGCTTATGATATGCCAGGTACTGTTTTACCTGCTTTACTCATATATACTCACCTAATACTAATAAAAACCCTATAAGGTAAATATTATTCATTCATTTTAGAGAATGGAGGCTCTTGGTCAAGTAGGATTTCAAGCTAGATGAGCTGGATCCAGAATCCACGTAAATGCTATCTCTCTTTTTTTTTTTTTAAGACTTTGTTTATTTGACAGAGTTACGGCAAGAAAGGGAACACAAGCAGGGGGAGTGGAAGGGGGAGACGCAGGCGCTTAACAATTGAGCCGCCCAGGTGCTCCTAAAGAGCTATCTTATTTAAAGGAATTTAAAAAAATAAATAATAAAAATAAAGGAATTCAAATCAATTGCAAAGTGAAATTATAAATCTTGGAAAAGATATTGGATTTGGGGCGCCTGGGTGGCTCAGTGGGTTAAAGCCTCTGCCTTCCGCTTGGGTCATGATCCCAGGGTCCTGGGATCCAGCCCCACAACTGCTCTCTGCTCAGCAGGGAGCCTGCTTCCTCCTCTCTCTGCCTGCCTCTCTGCCTACTTGTGATCTCTGTCAAATAAATAAATAAAATCTTTTAAAAAAAAAAGATATTGGATTTCAAGAAGTCTTTCAGAGAATTGTTTGAATGAAGTCCAAAATAGAAAACAAAGAAGGGTCTGAAAGAATCAGACTGTTAATTGAGGAAGAAGAAAATCATGAAAATGTCAAAGGACCACAGAAGTGAATTATTTGCATATAGAAGGAAAAGTAGGGGTGCCTGGGCGGCTCAGTTGGTTAAGTATCTGCCTTCTGCTCAGGTCATGATCCCAGGGTCCTGGGATGGAGCCCCACGTCGGAGCCTACTTCTCCCTTTCCCTCTGCTTGCTGCTCTGCCTACTTATGCTCTCTATCTCTCTGTTAAAATAAAAAAATAAAAATTTAAAAAAAAAAAAAAAGAGGAAAAGTAAGGACCTCGGGACAGTGAATCAAGCCTTCTAATATTTTTGCAGAAATGACCGTCTTTACAATTATAATCTGCATGTCAAAAATAAAATGAAGATGATCATACCTTTCTATAAGTTTTGTGAGAAAATCTCCTTCCTCCCATAAAATAACAGGGTTTGAGCATTCTGTTTTTGTTTTCAGAACTGATGCACTATTGCCATCATAGCTGAAATCTTGTTAACTTGAAGGTAAAATGAATTAATTTGCAAGATGTTTGGTTTTATTTTCAAGATTCATTCTAATAAAACATTATTTTCAAAATTTAATTGATTTTTTCTGTCTTAAATTGTTTTAAGTGGGTTTTTTTCAGGATTAATTATGCTCTGCTAATGACCTTCAGTATTATTTCAGCTGATTAAACAATTGCACCCAGAAAGTATTAAGTGACTAATGTCAAGCTGCAGATAAGTTGTTTCCAATAACATACTTTGGGGATTCTTGTTATATATATATATTTTTTCTTTTTTTAGATTTTATTTATTTATTTGACAGACACAGCGAGAGAGGGAGTATAAGCAGGGGCAGTGGGAGAGGGAGAAGCAGGCTTCCTGCAAAGCAGGAAGCCCGACGAGGCTTGATCCGAGGACCCCGGGATCATGACCCAAGCCGAAGGCAGATGCTTAACGACTGAGCCACACAGACACCCCTATATTTTAATGTTTAATTTGGTGAAGGGCTATCAGACATGCTTATTTAATAAATTGGTTGAAAATCTGGGAGGGAGGGGCACCTGGGTGGCTCAGTCAGTTAAGCATCCTCTTGATTTCAGCTCAGGTTATGACCTCAAGGTCCTGGGATTGGGCCCTGCCTTGGGCCTCGCACAGGGTCTGCTTGCCCTCTCTGCTCATGCTCTCTCTCTTAAATAAATTAGTTTATCGATTTCAGAGAGAGAGACAGAGATAGCAAGAGAGAGCATAGAGAGCATGAGCAGGGAGGAGAGTGAGAAGCAGGCTTCCCACTGAGCAAGAAGCCTGATGTGGGGCTCTATCCGTGGACCCTGAGATCATGACCTGAGCTCACTGAACTGAATGAGCTACTCAGGCCCCTCTAAGTAAATCTTTAAAAAAGGGAAGGGACGAGAGAGAGAAAGAGAAAGAAAGGAAACCTAGGAGGAATAGCTTATATGGCAGATAACAGCAAGGTCCGTGAGGATTTCAGGACGAGAACATGAATTTTAACTAGAAAAAAATGCATTTAGGTTAAACAGTATCTATTTCATAAATACAAAAGAGAAAAGAACTGGCTAGATTACAGACTCAAAAGAATGATTTAGATGTTTGATGACATTCCTAGATTAAGCTAAGTAATCCTAGTTTACCAGGATAAATACCTAGCTATTATCTAGGGTCTTGCAATTCTTCCTAGATATCATTAAAAACAACAACAAAACTGGTGTAAACCTGAGTATAACCAGGATATCAAGATATTGTAAAACAATGTCCTATAAAAACAGTTGCAGAAAATATGAAGTCCTTAGGAAATGATACAAAGAGATACATAGGAGTCATTTCCACATGTTTGTCAGCTGCTCTCAGGTATTTGCAATGTGGAAAAGAAAGTGGCTTGTGCAACATTGTTCCAGGGAACCCTGGGTGAAATAGTCAAGAGGTGTATTTGGGTTTAACATATGAGAAGAGCTGGTAACACTTAAAGGAGGGCAATAAACGGGCAGGAAACTGACCTTCCTGTCTCGCAATCTCCTTCAGCCATGTTTTATGGTTTTCAGTGTCTTTTGCCTCCTTGGTTAAGTTGATTCATAAGTATTTTTTTCTTTTTGATGCTCTGGTCAATGGAAATGTTTCCTTAATTTCTTTTTTGGGTGGTCACTTTTTCTCCACAAGAGATTAGCTTTGCCTATTCTAGAATTTCACATTAATGCAATCATACAGCATGAACTTTTAAAAAATATATATTTTATCAGACAGAAAGAGAGAACACAAGCAAGGGGAACGGCAGGTGGAGGAAGAAGCAGGCTCCCCACTGAGCAGGGAGCCCAGTGCAGGACTCGATCCCAGGACCCCGGAACCATGACCTGAGCTGAAGACAGATGCTTAACCGACTAAGCCACCCAGGCATCCCATACAGCATGAACTCTTGTGTAAGGCTTCTTTCAATATGCATAGTTGTTTTGAGTTTGTCCATACTGTTGAGTATACCAGTAATTCATTGCTTTTTATTGCCCAGTGGCATTGCATTGAATGTCTAGCTTACCGTAGCTTGTTTAGCCAGGCCCATGTTGATGGACGCATGGCTGTTTCTAGTTTGGGGTTATTATGAATAAGGCTGCTATCTACATTCTTATACAAGGCTTTGTGTAGACAGATGTATTCAGTTCTCTTGGGCAAGGACCTGGGAGTGGAACTGCTGGGTCATAGGGTAGGTGTATCCTTAGTTTATAAAGACACGGTCAGACATTTTCCCAAAGCAGTGGAGGTAAATGTATTTTTTTTAATTTTAGTAATATTTTTCTTCAGTTTTGTAAGGGGGGGTCTCTTAATGGTCACCACCTGCCAGCCAGCACCTGCTACATGCTGGTGAGTGTCAGCCTCCTTGCCAGGAAAAGAAGCCACTTGCCTCTGGGCAATGAAGTTTGGGTGAAGCACTTCTCACAAAAGGAGGATTTTTGGTCACAAAAGTTTATTGCTCAGGCAATCCCAGGGGTGCTTCCAGGCTCATTCATATGGCTCTGCTCCCTACGCTTCATCTTCCTTTTTATTTGGTCTGAATTGCCTTTAAAGCTCTCTTATGTTCAAACACACGTGTTCTGAAGGATTCAATGAAACCCTTTTCATTATGAATGTGATAGCAGACGCAGCCTTGTGAACTGTGACGTTCTCCGTGACCCCTGTGAGCCAGGAAAAGGATATTTTTATGTTTCAGCTTTCAGTCTTAAAGCGAAATACAGTGTGACACTCTAGTCTGTGTAAGTGACATTTTCCCACCCACTGAAGCGCAAGGCAGTAGGTAGTTTGGGGCAATTGAGATACAGTGAGATTGTTTCTCTCTCAATGGGGCTGTTAAGCAACTGTGAGAGAGCTCCCTTCTCAGGGTTATTCAGTGAGTCAAAGGGTCTTTGTGCATGTACAACTTAGAACATTTCTAGAGGACAGACCACAGTAAGACAAGACATTGGAGAGGGCATTGTCACAAAGCATTTTCCAAGGCTTTCCTGCCACAGACTGTGACTAATTTTGTTGTAGGCCAAAATCACCTTATGAAAGAACATTGGTTAAGATTGGGCTCAGAAAAAGCTCAAAATATCAATAATGTAGACAAGGCAGGAATCCATTTCTCTCTCACATAGGAGTCCAGAAGCCAGCAATGGCCCAGGACCATGACAGCTCCATGATGGCACTCCGTGGCTCATTCTGATAGACCAAGAAGGCCAAAAACACTTCTTCCCAGAGCTGCAGAGTAGAGAACTGAGTGTGCTCTCACTTTTTAAAAAAAAAATTCAAATATAGGGGCGCCTGGGTGGCTCCGTGGGTTAAAGCCTCTGCCTTCAGCTTGGGTCGTGATCACAGGGTCCTGGGATTGAGCCCCGCATCGGGCCCTCTGCTCAGCGGGGAGCCTGCTTCCTCCTCTCTCTCTCTCTCTGCCTGCCTCTCTGCCTACTTGTGATATTTGTCTGTCAAATAAATAAATAAAATCTTTAAAAAAAATTCAAGTATAGATGATACACAAAGGTATATCAGTTTCACAAGTATAACATAGTGATTTGGTGAGCCCATACATTATTTACTCTTGCTTAAAAAAAAAAAAAGTTTCTCCTAGCCAGATGTCAAGCCCAGGTAGTGTTAAAGAATATGTGTGTGCCTTTTCCCTGTAAGGAGACATCTTGGCAGTGCCAGCTCCTGTTGCCTCCCTCTGTTGTCCTCAACTCTTGGTTACATGGCCACACTGAGCAGCAGGGGAGCCCAACATTTAGAACCTCAGAACTGGGGTGCTGATAGGAAACTAAAAGGGGAGAATGAATGTTGGGAGTTATGATCAAGCTCTGCCATTGCAGCACTGGGGCAGATAAATAAATTAGTCTCCACATCTGCACTATCCTAGATGGTAGCCTCCCACCCAATATGGCTGCTGAGCAATTGAAATGTGGCAGGTCCAGACTGGGATGTGCTGGAACTAGAAAATACTAACAGGACTTCAAAAACCTGGTGTGAAGAAAGGAATGTAAGATATCTCTTTTTATATTGGTTATGTATTAAAATGTTACTATTTTGGACATGTGAGTTAAAGAAAATGTTAAAATTAATTTCATATGTTTCTTTTTACATTTTTTTAAATTTGGCAACTAGAAAATATAAGATGATACATAGACCTCACATTATATTTCTTTTTTCCCTCATATTTAAAAATTTATTTTATTTTATTTTATTTTTGACAGAAATGGTGAGAGAGGGAATATAAGCAGGGGGAGTGGGAAAGGGAGAAACAGGCTTCCCACCCAGCACGGAGCCCAATGCCAGGCTCAATCCCACAACCCTGGGATCATGACCTGAGCCAAAGGCAGCCACCTAATGACTGAGCCACCCAGGTGTCCCCCTCATATTATATTTCTACTAGACAGTGCTGCTCTAGAAAAAGTGGTTAAGGGTCTTCTGATGGCTCCCGACTTGGGAAATGAGACTAACATGGGAAGTTTAGCAAGGACAGAAAGAGAGAAAGAGAAATCAGTAAGTTCACAAAGGAAAGCAGGGAGGGCAAATAGGAAGGAGGATGAGAGGGAGAGAGGGAGGGAGGGAAGGAGAAATGAAGGATTAAGTCATGGAAGAATTCTAGTTTCGAGGTTGATTTCCCCGATGGGGAGCTGGGGAAGAATTTGGGGAGGCCTGGGGATGCAGGAGAAGGACTGAAAAGTGGCTGCATGGAGTGAACCAAAAGAAAAACCATTTTTCTGATTTTTTTTTTTTTCTGGCCTGGGATGCAAAATGCTGAGCTATGGGCAGCACAGTGAAAATCCAGGACTGAAGCACTGACATTCTAGAACCTTTTGGAATGATCCTGTATGCCTGTAATTTGTCTATTCCTCCTCCCTTCCTTAACCTTAGGCAGGGGCCATGGGAGCCTGGGAGGAGGCAGAGCTGGGCGCTTGCTGCCGTAGTTTGGTGCCTTCCCACAGACCCCTGATGTATCTCTACTGGAAGGTGCTGGTCAGCACGCTGGTGGGGCTAGGACTACTTCAGTAGTCACAGCACCCCTGCCGGCAGTCACACATTAAGCCTGGTCCTGTGGGAAAAACTGGCAACAGCTGAAAAAAAGGCACAAGATCCTCTTCTTTCTCCTAGAGATCCAGAGGAGAAAACTGAGCTTATTCTCTTTTTTTAATAATAGTTTTATCCCAAGCCGTATGTTAGGCACAGGTTGAATTGAAAAAGAATGTAGACGAACTGGCAAATACCTGGTGAATTTAAGCTGCATAGACAGCCATCCTAGATCTGCTTTGGAAACTAATTTATCTTGGTTACTTATCCATATTGATTCAAAAGGAAAATGGAGAAAGAAGATTTTCCTGTTTGTTTTGAGCACCGATCTAGAGCTAGAGAACCCCTAATTCTCTGTGTTACTTTATAAGTTTCACTATCCACTATCTGTTGTCACGAGGATGAGTAGAGTATAGCATTTAATAAGTACTTCAAGTTATGACAGAGAAGGGATGATTTAAGGCCCAATGATTTTATAATATTAATAATAGTAATCATTATTATTATTATTAATGTAATTTTAAAGGCAATCCAGTTTTTCCAACTTGAAGTCTTTCATTTACAATTCAATAACTTTTTAAAAATGTTATTAAAATGTACTTTTCCAAGATTTGGATTTTTGAGACAGAAGTTTTAAGTTTAGGTGTGCCTGGCTGTCTCAGACTGTAGGGCGCGTGACTGTTGTTCTTGGGGCTGTGAGTTTGAGCCCTATGCGTACAGAAATTATTTAAAAAAGAAAATATTTTTTAAAAAGTTTTACGGTTGGATTCTCTAAAACTTTGTATATACAATTCAACTGTATTTGGCTATACCTGGCCATATTTATTTTTTTTATTTTAATTTTTTTATTTTTTAATTAACATATAATGTATTATTAGCCCCAGGGGTACAGGTCTGTGAATCGCCAGGTTTACACTTCACAGCACTCATCATAGCACATACCTTCCCCGGTGTCCATACCCCAACCACCCTCTCCCTACTCCCCTCCCCCCGGCAACCCTCAGTTTGTTTTGCGCGATTAGGAGTCTCTTATGGTTTGTCTCCCTCCTGATGCCATACCTGGCCATATTTAAATAGCCATTGTTTTTATTTTACACCTAGTACAAAATCAACAGGAATGATAGGATTTCTTCCAATTTCAGCCATTTACTAATAGATCTTGTTAATATTTAGAGTTAAATAATCAAGGTACGAAAAATAAGTGTAGGTAAGGAAAGAATTACTACTTGCCTAAGAGACAGTCATGGGTTGGAGATGTAGGTTGCTTTTTTTTTTTTTAAGATTTCATTTATTTACTTGACAGAGAGATCACAAGTAGGCAGAGAGGCAGGCAGAGAGAGAGAGAGGGAGAAACAGGCTCCCCGCCGAACAGAGAGCCTGATTCGGGACTCGATCCCAGGACCCTGAGATCATGACCCGAGCTGAAGGCAGCAGCTTAACCCACTGTGCCACCCAGGTGCCCCTAGGTTGCTTTTTTGATGGAAGCCTAGGGAACACTGTCATTACTAAGCAAGTAGGCACGATGACTGTGGAAGTCTTTTTGCATCTGGGTAGTGGCCCAAGAAAGAAGTAATATCATAACACTTTGAGCCTGCTTAAACAGGTAGGAGTGGAAATTTTGTGATTATAGTTTCTTACTCCTTTCCCACTTGGAGTGTGAATATGTTTGTGTCATAACTCAAAGGGGTTAATTTGCTTTTAGAAGGAGGGTGGTGAACCAGGGCCCGGAGGCAACTGCCTTTGAACAACTGTTCCTTTGGCAAGTTTTGCTAGGGCCAGGGAATGAAGGCCACTGTTATTTAATAAGGATTTTTCCCTCCTAAAGTTCAGCCTTTTTCATTTTATGATAGTATTCAGTAGTACAGCTGGAGCTTTTTTGTCCCTCAGCTGAAACCAGCTAAGCAGTGATATGAATTCCCTTTTCTAAGGTACGAAATTCCCGCAGCCTACAAAAGCCCATTGAAGAGTTGTCACGTCAAAGAGTGCTAGAACAGGAAGAGACTTAGAGCTGTTATTCCAGCTCTGCTGTGTCACGAACAAAGAATGACCCTCAGAAAACAATCCGAAGCCAGGAACTGGGGCAGAGCTGGACTGACACCCATTTCAATCTAGCTCTCTCTTGAAGGACAGATATATATCATTTTTACTTTTCACTAAAACAACAGGCAGACATAACATGGATATAACAGCTAAAATATCTCCTTATGTCAACAAAATGTGTGCTTTTAAATATGAAGTTAGAGTTTGTTCCCAAGCCGAAGTGACATAAACATACCCCCCCAAGCCGAAGTGACATAAACATACCCAAGTCCTTATCTCCCCACCTGTCTTCCTCCAGCCTCTATCACTAAGTGAGCACCCGCTGTCAAGGGAAAGAAACTCAGCACTTCCCAGGGTCTGAGTTCTGAAAGGGAGGAAAGGGGCTGGAGAGAGGGAAGGACAGAACTGGGAGGTTGGATCCAGGTAGAACCATTTCTCCAAATTCTCAGCCCGGTAGTTTACACAACTTGTAATTGTTGCTTTCACTAGGTAAGAACAATAATAAAATCTGCTTTACACCCTGGTACCTTGATTTGATTTATATCAGACATGTTAGATTCCTTACACCGTTTCACATACAGTTTTTTTCTTTAGAGAAAGAAGTTCAGGTCTTTGGTATAATGAGACAGGAAATTTGAGGCATCTAAGAGAAGCTGTACTATGTACTTTTTTCTTTTTTTTTTTTCCTTTTTCCTTCCTCCCTTCCGTCGGTCCTTCTTTCTTTCCTTCCGTCCTTCCTTCCTTCTTTTTAGTTTTGGGAGTAGGGTTGCCAGATAAAATACAGGACGCCCAGTTAAATTTGAATTGATAACAGGGACACACTCATAAAAAACATTATTCATTGTTTATCTGCAATGCAAATTTGGCTGGGCGTGCCGCATTTCTATTGGCTGTCTCTGGCAGCCCGTTGGGCGGCGCCCAGCTGAGCTCCCCTCGGTGGAGCTGAGCTCAGCTTCCCGAAGCAGGTTATTTGCCAGGCTTGCTGTGGAAGTTGGTTTGAAGTTATTTGGATTTGATGACCTTCTCCTTTTCTCCTTTATGCAAGAATCCACTTACCAAGGCGACTAGAGGAAGTGGTAATCAGATACTGCTTTCTAGAAACTATTAAATAAGCAGTCGCCATCCCTTTTTCTCCACCTTCCTTCATGCTTGGTAGAGGGATCACTGGGATATAGTCACTCTAAATTCTGTTTTGCATACCCTTTATTGGAGTAGCGTTTGTTAGAATGGCGTTTAGTCAAAAGCCCCATTATTCAGTTATATTAAACATTTAACTGGCCGATTTTTTCTTCTCGAACATGTGAGCAGGAGGTGAGGAGCAGCCTCTCTCTCTCTTCTAGCAGCTGGGATTCAGTTCATTTCTGCAGGTAGAGGCAGGCCTTCCTGGCTGTCTCCCTGGTGTTTCCCACTGGGAACAGAGCCTGGGCACCCAGTGAAGATGGACAGTAACAAGCACATGGCCTCCAGCGTCTGACGGCTCTGCCACCTGCTACCTGTGTAACCAAATGCTGTGACTTCACCTCTCCATGCCTCATTTTCACGTCTGTAAAATGAGGATGTTATTATGAGGATGGCAGGAGTTAATAAAGGCAAAGCCATTAGAACAGTGCTTGCTAAATGTTAAATTAGTAGATCAGCCTCCTAGGCAGTTCCTGTTTTCTCCAGAAGCCACTAGTTAAGTGGTTATAACTTATAACCTATAAGATTCCTAAAGGAATGTCTTAATAACTCGGGAGGAGCACAGGTTTAGAGAACTTGGCCATTCTGTATGGGAAAAATATAAATTGTTATCATCGGAGATGGATCCTTTTTAAAAATCTGCGAAATTTTAAATCACAAAGAAGGACATGGGGGGAGGAGAAAGTACCCTTTCAACTCCTGGGTAACAGAGGGAAACAGGCAACTATTGGTGAAGATGCAGAAAACGGGGAACCTTCTTGCATAGTTGGTGGGAATGCCACTCTGGAAAACAGTATGGAGGTTACTCAAAAAGTTAAAAATAGAGCTACCCTATGACCTAGCATTTGTACTGCTAGGTATTTAACCAAAGGATACAAAAACAGTGATCCAAAGGGGCACCTGCATCCCAATGTTTATAGCAGCAATGCCTGCAATAGTCAAACTGTGGAAAGAGCCCAGGTTGTCCATTGACAGATGAATGGATAAAGGAGATGTGGTGTGTGTGTGTGTGTGTGTGAGGCAACTGGGTGATAGGCATTAAGGAAGGCACTTGAAAGAATGAGCACTGGGTGGAATGAGGGGGAGGTACCCTTTGGGTAACAGAGGGAAACAGGCAACTCCTCATTACTGACTCTGAGCTACTCTGAGTGAGTGACACATGGTGGCTGCTCTGAGGCAGGGCCATTGCAATGGATCCTGCTTCTCCTGCAGAGCTGATTACCCAGTCTCAACCTTCCTCCCTTGCCTCCATGATATTATCACCAAACTGGCAAAGAGAGGATTTGATAACACATTTGAAAACTCAACAAGCACAGCACTAATAGAAGACCATTGATCATGTTGTTGTGTGCCAGCAGGTATGGAGAGATAGGAGGAACAAGCTTATTTATCGGGATAAATGAAATGTAGATAATGGCAAAAAGGATGTACAAAATTAAAAAAAAAAAAAACCACTGCAGCACTAAATTATGAAAGGAGCTTCACCATAACACTTAGTGCAAATGTCTGCTTTGAACACTAGGAGTCATCACTTCTTAGGCCCTTCCAGTGGTGGTGGGTATCCAGTAGCAATAGAGTCTGAGCACAGAGAGTTTTTGTTGTTGTTGTGGGGGTTTTCGTTTGTTTGTTTTTAGAGAAGGAGGTGGCAAAGGGAGAGGGAGAATTTTTTTTTTTTTAAGGTTTTATTTATTTACTTGGCAGAGAGAGAGCACAGCCTCCCACTGAGCAGGGAGCTGATGCGGGGCTAGATCCCACCACCCTGGGATCAGGCCCTAAGCCAGAGGCAGACATCCAACCAACTGATCCACACAGGCGCCCTGAGGGAGAGAGAATCTTGAGCAGGCTCCACATGCGGCTCAATGTGGGGCTCCACACAGGGCTCGATCTCACAACCCTGAGCCAAAATGAAGAGTCAGACACTTAACCGACTGAGCCACCCAGGGGCCCCTGGGCACATATAGTTTTAAAAAGCTCTAGGGGTTAGGCATAACTAAGTTGGTACGTTCTAAATCCCACACTTGACATTATTTTACTTAATCCTAGCAAAAGTCCTACTTGTTAGTTTCTATCTTTCTTAACTATGTGAAATTGAGATCCAGGAAAGTTGGGAAGCTTGCTCAGGTCACGTGGGCAGGACCTCGCTGTGATTCTACGTTTGTGTGGCTCCAAAGGCCAGATTCTTACTGCAGACACGGTTAACCCCTCAGTGTTCCTAGCTGCTCAAAGAGAGTTCGAAGTTCTCTCTGCCCTGGCTTGGGGTTCTGCCTTTAAAAAAAAAAAAGTTTTTTTTTTTAACTGTTGTGAAAAATACAAATAAAATTTTACCATTTTAACTATATATAGTATGCAATTCGGTGACATTAAGAACACTCACAATGTTATGTAGCCATCATCACTGTCCATTTCAGAACTTTATTTTTATCATCCCAAACAGAGGATTCTTCTTTCTTAATAGGAATTTTCTGGTCACAAATAATGAATCATGTGGTTGGATGCAAGAGGCTTTCTTTTTCTTTCTTTCTTTTTTTTTTTTTTTCATAAGTAGGCTCCACTCCCAATGTGGGGCTTGAACTCATGACCCTGAGATCAAGAGTTGCGTGCTCCACTGACTGAGCCAGGCAGGCACCCCAAGAGGCTTAAAAAAAATTTTTTTTATTTATAAAACCCAGTGAGGAAACAAAACACGACAAAAATAAATCACATCTTAGTGACATCTTTAGAATCGTAAGGTTAGAGATACTTGAGAATTATTAGATAACAAAAAAACAGGATAATTTAGAAGGATCTCTGACCTGTGCTTCACACAGTTCTCAAACCTCTAATTCCACTGCACATCTGGCTACAATCTCCTCATCCCCTCAGGCTGCTTGATCTGACTATGGCAAGACTTCTCCC
>RCUC01122546.1:0-13493 GCA_003697995.1 Taxidea taxus jeffersonii
AACACCTAGAAGAAAGCATATAGGACAATTCCTTGACATTGGCCTTGGCAATGATTTTTGGGTATGACACCAAAAGCACACACAACAAAAGACAAAATAAAAAAGTAGGACTTTTTTAACAAGTTACTATAGAGCAAAGGATACCATCAAAAAACTGAGAAGGCAACCTATGGAATGGGAGAAAATATTTGTAAACCATATATCTGAGAAAGGGTTAATATCCAAAATATATAAAGAACTCATACAACTCAACAATCAAAAGAACAAATAACCTGGCTGAAAAGTGGCAAAACATCTGAATAGGCATTTTTCCAAAGAAGGCATACAAATGACAAGCAAGTATATGAGAAGATGCTCAACAACACTAAGTACTGGGGAAATGCAACTCAAAACCATAATGAGATATTGCTTCTCATCTGGTAGGGTGGCTATTACCAAAAAAGACAGGAGATGAAATGTGTTGGTGAGGGGGTGAAGAAAAGGGAACCCTGGTACGCTGTTGGTGGGAAGGTAAATTGGTGCAGCCACTATGGAAAACAGTGTGGATGTTCTTTAAATAATTAAAAATAGAACTACTGTATGATCTTGCAATTCCACTTCTGAGTATGTATGCAAAGGAAATTAAACCTTCAAGAGATATCTCTTGAAGATCTTGTATCTTCAAGAGATATCTCTACTTCTATATTCACTGCAGCATTATTCACAACAGCCAAGACACAGAAAAACCTAAGTGCCATCAATGGATGAATGGATTAAGAAAATGTGCTATCGGGACGCCTGGGTGGCTCAGTTGGTTGAGCAGCTGCCTTCAGCTCAGGTCATGATCCCAGCGTCCTGGGATCGAGTCCCACATTGGGCTCCTTGCTCTGGCGGGGAGCCTGCTTCTCCCTCTGCCTCTGCCTGCCTCTCTGTCTGCCTGTGCTCATTCGCGCGCTCTCTCTCTCTCTGACAAATAAATTAAAAAAAAAAAAAAAAGAAAGAAAATGTGCTCTCTATCCCTATCTCTCTATCTACCTAGGAATTTTATTCAGCTATAAAAAAGAAGGAAATCTGCCATTTGTGACAACATAGATGAAACTGGAGGGTATTAGATTAAGTGAATTAAGTCAGACAGAGAAAGACAAATATTGTATGATCTCACTAAATGTGGAATCTAAAAAAGTCAACCTCATAAAACCAGAGTATAGAATGGTGGTTGCCAGAGGCTGTGGGGTGGGGGAAATATTCACCAAAGGATACAAACTTTTAGTTATCAGATGAAAAAGTTCAGGGGTCTAATGTATAGCCTGGTGGTTATAGTTAATAATAGTGTAATGTACACTTGAAATTTGCTAAGAGGGTTGATCTTCATTGGTCTCCCTACACACACTCCCAAAAATGGAAAACCATGTGAGGTGATGGGTAAGTTAATTAAGTTGTTTGTGGTAATCACTTCAAAATCATACATAATTAAGGTGCCATGTGGTACACCAAAAAATTATGGCATACAGCCTAAACATGTACATTTTTTATTGATCATTTATACCTCAATAAATCTGGGGGGAAAGAGCAAAAGTAGTAAAATAATAGGATGTTAGAAAGGAAAGCAGGCTTAGGAAGCATTTGGTTTGAGTTTCCAGAAGTCTGTTTTGGCAGCTCCACGATTTTGGACTTAGTGTTATAACCTTTGTACAATTATTTACCCAATAATCTTTATAAGGACTTATCTTTTAAAAATTAAAATAATTACATTTAAATGAAAGTTTACATATCTTTCATGAACAAAAACCTGCATTACTTGCCAAAATAGAGCATTGCCATAAAAATGGGTTAATAAAAACAAAAGAAGGTCACTCAAAATAAAAGTTAACAATGAATTACAAGTAATAATGAATCTATCTATAAACTATATATTTAGGGTATGTCTGGCTGGCTCAGTTGGTAGAGTATAGGACTCTTGATCTTAGGGTCATGAGTTCAAGCCCCACATTGGGGGTGGCATCTACTTAAAATTAAGGAAAAAACCACAACTAAAAGATAAACATATTATCTTTTAGTTGATATATACATACATACATACATATATGTATATATATATATATATCTTTTAGTTTCCTCAGAGAAAGCAGTAGGCCTTTTATGACTAACTGGGAACTTGATCTGCTAAATGTAAGACTAGGTAAGTTTCTACACCGACGAAAACACGTAAAAGCTAACAAGTATGGCGGGCTTACCATGTACCAGGTGTAGTTCTAAGAGCTTGAATGCATATCTAAACTTCACCAGGTATTTAGAAGCATCCTTCATGTTTTACAGATGAAGAAACTGAGGCTTTGAGAGACCAAGCTGTTTGTGAGCGGTCACAGAGCTAGTCAGTGGCAGAGCAAGGCTTTGAACCCAGGCATATCCATTTCCTGGGTCCGGCTCCTGTTGCTGCTTAACCAGCACCAAGAAATCCAAGTCAGGTGTGCATTTAGTTGGAAAGGGCAAAGAGAAATGATCTACCTTCTCTAATTATAATTTTGTTCATTGATCCAGACTTTCTATACAAATCCATTGTCAACTTTTTTTTTTTTAAAGATTTATTTATTTATTTATTTGACAGACAGAGATTACAAGTAGGCAGAGAGGCAGGCAGAGAGAGGAAGAAGCAGGCTCCCTGCCAAGCAGAGAGCCCGATGCGGGGCTCGATCCCAGGACCCTGGAATCATGACCCGAGCCGAAGGCAGAGGCTTAACCCACTGAGCCACCCAGGTGCCCCTCATTGTCAACTTTTAAAGGGGTAGGCTTGACGGATCGCTGACAGAACGCAATGATGTGGCTGCCAAGTTAGGGAATAAGAGTTCAAGGCATTGAGGCAGAACACCTGCTCGAACCGTGCTGCTGGGCAATCACTCCCTCTTCTCCTAGTCCCAGATAAATTCTTGCATCTTTTACAGCTAACACAGCTGGGCTGTTCCTCATCGTGAATCACCGTGTGACCCGCTGGTGGAGCGACAGATATCTTCACAGGTGGCCTGCATGGTGGAGATGAATTGCCATCTTCAGATTTAGGTGTGTAAGACGTAATTTTGTTAATCAAATGAAATTCCCACGGTGAGTTTACCTCCCGCCAGGCTGGCAGGAAATCTAGCTGCCGTCCTTCTTGCAGCTTCTCCTTCTCACCCGGATATGTAAAGTCCAGGAACCGGAAGTAGAACAAACCCCAAGCTTCAGCCTGGGGCTGTGCTGCATCCGGGCTGGCCAGGGCCCTGAGCCTCTTTGGTTGACTGGGGAGGCCTCTGCCTGAGCTCTGACGGCTCTCTGCCTCCTAGATTCCTTGGGGAGTTGCCTCTCTCTGACGCAGGCTGAATGCACCTTCCTTTATGCCTTTCCCAGGCGTGGGTTCCGAGAAAGACAGAGTCTCGGACACCAGGCCGCTTCTGCTTTCTGTGAAAGCCATAGTACTCAGAGCAAGACGTCACGAAACCCAGCTCTCTGCCTAAAATGGAGGGGAAGGGAACGTGTGAGGGAGAGACAGTTCACGCATCTGCTCTGGCACACGTGAAATAGTTTTCACTGTCATGAAGGAACAGTGATCATTAAAAACTGTAAGTGCTTCACTGGGTCTTCCCGTGATGTATCCTGAGGGGTTGAGAGCACATTCTATTAGTCGTTCTCACAAAGGACCACCTTGCCTTTGACACCTCTCTTCCCCTACATCAGCTGGTCATACAACCCTCCGTGAAAAAGCATCATCTTTTTTCAGGGGTAAATTCTTCAGGTATAATGTCAGCGTTTTATGCACAGAACTTGCTTAGCCACGACTGAAATCGAATATTTGGCAATATCCTTTTAAACTGGGAGGTCTGCTGTCTTTCCACTCAGTTTGAAGCTGGAGGGGACACTTGGGCACCCCACACCTGGTCCCACCAGACTCTTCTCTGAGGGCTGGTGAGGGCCGATGGGTGCCCTGAGCTAGCTGAGCTTTCTGTCCACAGAGGGGTGGCCTCATGGAAGATGGTCTGAGCGCACAGAGGCTGGCCCCGTCCTTTCTTGGTGTGAACCAAGAATGCAGGACCCATGTTCTGCCAAGTACAGATTGCAGGTGCTGAGGACGTCTGGCTTTGAATGTAGAGGGAGGCAGCTTCCTTCATCCTGTGCTCTCCTCTTGCTGTAATTTTCCTCCTACCACCCCCAGGACCAGGCCACCCTGGCAGATTCTGCCCACTGACCAGGCAGCCAGAGCTCAGGGCCTTCCTTCTCTCCAAAGCCCCCATGGGGGATAGGCTGCTGTCCTACATGTTCTTTCTTGGGACAACTGAGCCACTCACTCTGTCCCTGACTTTCAGAGTAAAGCTATCTTAAGTCATTACTGGGGAACTCCTTTACCCCTCACTCCCCAGAGGGGAAGTTCCTCTTAGTGGGTCTAAGATGATCTTTCTGCCACTTTTCTTCCTGGGAAACCTAGGAAAACCACACGAACTTGATCTCTGGGGGCACACTATTAAATGTTTAAAAAACCGGCCACACAAACAGATCAATGTTTATGCACAGCCCAGAACAACTAATCATGATCAAGAAGAGAAGGCCTGGATTTTCAGACAGGGAGGCTGCTGCTTGCTGGCTTAGTGATCTTAGCCAGGAAAGTCACTGAACCTCTCTGAACCTCAGTCTGCTCATCTAGCGAGTGTGTAGAGGGAAGGGGTGCAGGTGCGGGGACGGCAAATACCGCCTCACAGCCTGGTAGTAGGACTAAATCCAAGTACGAAATCACAGGATTCCTTTGTGAATGCTATAGCTTTGTTCAAGATGTAAAGCATTACTGGCAACACATTTGGGCTCCCCCTATAGTATCTTCAACACTTATTTCAGAAAACACTGAATTTTGGTTTATAAAACTAAATTGATCAAAGAACGGGTGAATGTTTGTACATTTTTTGACAGCTGAACGCAGCCCCAGAATTCAATCTATATCATGGAAGGGAGGGAGAAGCTGACACGACCATCCCCACCCCCCGCAGCCCCAGGAATCTGAAAGTGTGTAAAATGTCTATGTTTATGCCATACATTCCAACTTGCTATGAACATGCGTGATGATCTCAAAGACTGCAGGGGTAGCCCTCTCTCCCCTTTCCAAGTTCTGGCTCTTGTCTCCTATGCCTACCCCTACCCCCATCCATCTGCCCTTTGTCCACTCTTACTTCTGCCCCCAGAGTCCATCTGTCCTCTCTTTGATGGCCCCGGGGGTGTCAGATGCTGGGAGAAGGCAGAGGAGTCCTGAACTATAACGTCTTCTTAGGGAGGCGAACCAGCAAACTAGCCAGTCTTTCACCAGCTTGGACGTACCAGCCTGTTAATTTCTCCCTTAGGCTTTTATGTCAAAACCACAGCTTGACCCAGGTGAACAAGGCAGAAGGAGAAAAATCCCGTCTGGTGACATAAACATTCAGTTCACAGCTGCCAGTCAGCGAGAGGGCTTGATACAACTTGGAGGAAGGGAAGCTGCTTGGGGGCTGTTTGAGAACCATCTTTGGAAAGGATGGCTTCAGAATTCAGTCATTCGAGTCAGACTTGCAAATCAGTTTGGAACCTTCCACCGCCAACCTCATAGGAAGCCTCTAAAATCCCTCCACCCGCATTTCTTCTGACTCTGATCACACCTGATCCTTCACTCGTTCATCCTTTCGGTAAGCATCTGCAAGGGCCTAAGAGCACCAGGTCCCTGTCCAGGACTCTGTCTTTTGGCCCAGCTCCGAAATATTTGTGAGCTCAGCCAGATGTTGGGTTCCTGTGGCTGTTGGTCACCAACATAAGCCCCGTTAAAAGCACCACATTTCCAGAGCTTTCCTGCTCTGAGATAATTAACTGCCTGTCCCCCAATGAGATGTGAAACCTGCTGTATCTCGCGTTGATAAAAACTAGCTCCTGGTAAGTACTTGTTTTGTTGCATGAGTGCTTGTTAATTTTGCATTTAAATTCTGAGAGTCCCTTAGATGCTATCATTTGGAAACATGACTCTAAAAATACCAAATTATAAAGAAATTACAGCACAATAAGGATTTTAATCACTTTCTATGGCTCCCAATCAAGTTGACAAATGAAAAAAAATTGCTTGAGTATTATTTTTTAAAACATCCTGTAATTAGCACTCTTGTTTTCCATCTTCTTGGAACAGGAGGAGTTTTGCTGTGCATGTTGCTTAACTATCAAGGAACATGTGAGAAGAGTGGTATCTTCTAGCCAAACACCCTGTACTTTCCGAAAAAAATCTTCCTAATGGACTGGTACCTTCTTGAAATAACTTTCAGCAGTGTTTTCTTATGAAGCTTACTTTTTTGCTCAGAATCACAAAGACGCCTAAAGATGTCCCTGCAGCCCTCCATGGTTCATCTCTGACGGTCACGATAAGAAATGCGTCGTGGGAGGCCTCGGTCATCTTCCCAGTGGGGCTGAGCCTAACCCACCCTCCTGTCCCTTAACTCCCCATTACATCTCTTCCTTCCATTAATTTATTTTCCCTAAACCTTAATAAAAACAGATTTAGATATTCAACAAGAACGATTAATATTCTGGGAGGGTGTCTAGTCACTGTAATTTCCAAGGTTGTAAGAAACATTTTATTTTTAGTTGGTTAGGTAAACATTCACAGAGCAGTGAAACTATCTGCCATCGATGACATCAGACTTTTGGGAGGTCTATGGTCACAGTCTAATTTGTAAGTTAAGTTAGAATCTGATGAAATCACAGTGGGTGTTGCAAGAGACATCCTGGCTGAAATTTGAAGATGATTTTGAAACTGCTTAGTTAGTATCTTCTTTTAAATATATTTTTCTGTGGACTGCTCATGAATTATAATTAGCGTGGATACTCTGTTTTACCATAAGTATTATCAATGGCTTTTGTAAATACACATTTGCTTCATAATTAAACCCAGGTAATTGAATGCCAGCCACATCCATGGTCACTTTTAATCACCTTGTGGCTCTGCTGAAGTCTTAATTACAAAGGAAAAGGTGGGCTGTGTAAGCTCTCATAAGGGATATTGCGGTGTGGGATGCTTAGAATTCCAACTTATTCATCTCAATTCCTGCTTCAGTCTATATATGCTGTATTTCCTTCCTCCCTCCTTCCCTCCCTCTCTTCCTTCCTTCCTTCTTCTCTCCCTCCCTCCCTCCCTTCTTCCTTCCTCTCTTCCTCCCTCACACCTTCTCTCCTTTTCTTCCTTCCTTCCTTCCTTCTTTCCTTCCTTCCTTCCTTTCTTTCTCTCTTTCTTTCTTTCTTTTCTTTCCTTCTATCTATTATCTATACATCAAGCACTATTCTAGGTTCTAAGAACAGGCAGAAGGGTCAGAAAAGAGCTTATCCAAAGTTTTCAGTCCAAATCCAAACCAACCAATCCGGTTTGGGACAACTCAAGATGAACTATGTGTTATTGAGGGGGAGCTAATGACCAACCTTGTGAATAAGTTTATTACTCAAAAACTTCAATGTGGCCCCATCAGCTAGCTAATTCGTGTGATTGTGGGCAATCACTATCGGCAATTCATTTAAAAAGGAAAATAAAAATCCCTCTGGCTTCTGTCACTTGGGGATATGAAAGTGTGTTGTGCAATGCTATGCAAAGTCTGAGAAGCTACAGAAACGTATACAGTTTGTTGTTATTCATCAACATGAAGTGCTCTCATTTTGGCCATTTCTTCTGACTGTTGATTTTTTTCAAAGACCGATACAGGGACCACGGTTCTGGAAAGTAACATATGGATGCAAGTGAATTCGCAGGAACAGAACCTGGCTGTGGTGAAACCTGACCTTTTCCCTTTCCTTCCTTCCTCTGACAATTATAGTCTCATCTGCATATGCTTTCCTCAAAGATGTTATTTAAAGGGAAACTACATCTTCTTGGCTCAAATCATCCCTGTGAAATAGACACTTCTATAGTATTTGGTTTCAATAAGACAAAAATAAACACAAATTATATCCACTTAACTTTTATTTTAAATCATCTGCTGAGATTCTAGTCTTTTAGAAACGTAATTGTGCATCAGATAACAATCCAAGTCAGGAAGATTATAGGTATAATGTAGGGCAGGGCAATAAAATGAATGGGGAACACTTTCTATAATTGTAAATGGAAATGAAATCTTTCAAAACAACTAAATAACTTCTGGCAACGTTAAACCTTGGCTAAGTCAAGTGAAGTTGATTGGTGGTCTATCTGTGTAACCTGCTCTCCAGATCAAGTGTCTTGCTGCCTACTGGGCGACCGTTGGCCAATAATCTCCTCCAGTGATCCGTTTAGCTACTCTAGTGATCTACTTGTCTACCCTCTTTTCTGGCATTCTAAGATATTTGTTGGTATGTCTGTGTCTGTTAGGATATAGGTTGGGCTGAAAGTGACAGAGATCCAAAGTAATGGCGGTATAAATAAAGATAGTTTATTTTTCTTTTATATAAAAGTCCAAGATGGCTAATGACACTGTTCCCATAAGTCATCACTGGCCCCTCCTCCTTTGTGTCATCTAAGGGTGACTTTTCTCCATGTCTGCATTTCAGCCAGCATCATGACTGCTCATGTATGGGCAGCTGTACATTATGTGGTCCAAGGGGGACCAACCACTCAGCTGCAAGGGACCTAGGAAATGTTGCCTCTGCTTTGGTTAGCCTTGTGCTCTCTATTGGTTATAGAATCAATAATCAGATTCTATAACTGGAGATGAAGGTAGCGAGCAATCAGTGGTTTTGATTAAATATCATATCAAATGCCCGAGCATCCTCAAGCTCAGGGCTATACGCCAGTGGGTTTTTTTATTTTTAAGATTTTATTTATTTATTTGACAGAGAGAGAGAGAACACAAGTAGGCAGAGAGGCTTGTGGGGGGCGGAGAGCAGTCTCCCTACTGAGCAGAGAGCCCAATGCAGGGCTTGAAGCTAGGACCTTGAGATCATGACCTGAGCCGAAGGCAGAGGCTTAACCCACTGAGCCACCCAGGCACCCCAAGCCAGTAGGTCTTAAAGCATGGCCCTCAGATCAGCAGCATCAGCATCACCTGGAAACTTGATAAAAATTCAAATTCTCTCCCTTTGTCCCCCTTCCCTAAGCTCCCAGATTAGAAAATCTGGGTGGAGCCCAGCAATCTGGATTTTAAAAAGCCTTCCAGGTGATTCTGAAGCCTGCCAAAGTTTGAGAACCACTGGTCCACAGTATGCTTTTCCAAAATGCCAGGTGGGAGGCTGGTCATTAGAGGAGATGAGTCAGGAAGGAGAGGCCTGGAAATGGTCAGCTTCTGAGCCTTGACTGCTCTGGTCCTTAAGTCACCCCTTGTAAATCCTTCTTCCTGATCAGTGACCAGCAGCCAGGGTCATGCCGTATGGTGGGCAGATTATGGGATTACGGGTGACCGTTCTCAGGAGCATACTTTGCCTTCTTGTGACCTGCTTTTCTCCTCTATAAAATGGGTTGCAGTGCAGACAATTGCTTCCAGTCCTATTTCCTCATGGTTCCCTGCACGGCTCTGCTGGCTTCCCGGACTCACAGATTTGTCTTTTCCCACCAAGAGTGGAGATGGTGCAATCTGGGGCTTAAACAAAAAGACCCCAGAGTTGAAAAAGTCTAGGTTTGAACCAAGGCACGTCTGCTTACTAGCTGTGTGATCTTGGGCAAGTTGCTTAATGTTAACATCCCTGGATCTCGATTGCCTCAGCCATAAGATGGTGATAATAAATTTAACCCACTGGACTGTTTTAGGCATGAAGTGAAATGTGTGTTTGTGTGTAAAACACATAGCATCGTGCCTGGTATAAGGTCAGTGCTAATCGTATGGAGGCCATTGTCATGGTTTGGGACCTATCAAGCGAACAACTATTGCTTCCAGGTATTTCTCTTTATGTGGGGAATGAATCGTCAAGTGATTCTTTTCTCTTTTGTGAGGTTTTACCCACTTCAGGAAATAGAGACCAAACTGATACATAATTTCCTGGCAATCTGAAGTCTTCCTTACGTAGAGAAAGACACAACACCATTTGCAAAGCAAACTTGCATAGCTACAAATCTCTCATGGATACGACCTCTCTTGAGCGTCCTATAAAAGGGAAAAGCAGCTTTCTTCCTGTTTTACAGGCAAGGAAACAAAAGCTTAGGAGATCAGGCAGCTGGAACGAGGTCGCCTGGCAAGACGAAGAGGAGCCCAGATCCAAACACTCGTGTCTGAGTTAGATGCCTCTACAGAAACCAGGGTTTCATTATATTGTAAAAACTCTGCTCTTTTCTGTGTCTCCGAAAGGCCTATAAACTCTTTTCGTTTCCTGGTCCTCACATTATCTTTGGATCCCAGCACCTGATCTGCACCTGGGACAGAGGAAGTGCCCAGCAAATGTTCGCTGAATGACAAAATGAATGAAAGAGGCTCTCTGCGCTCCTTGCAGGCCTTCTGTTGTCCAAGGGTTTGGAAGCACGGCACAAATTTCCTAGAAAGAAAGTCTTCCTCTGCTGCCCTCGGAAACATGGCTCAGTCTGTTCCTCACCATCATCCATGGCTTGCCAGCATGGAGTAGCAGATTTGGTCAAGCAGCAAACTCTCCACTTGTGTTTCCTCCTCCTCCTCCCTTCCTCTGGGACTCCCCAGCCTCAGCCTGTCTCTCGTGGGCCTCTGAGTTATTTTTGTAGACACTCTGCAGAGCAGATGTTCCTGAGAGGGCACCTGACTTTTGACACTGTAATGTCTTTCCCCCGAACAGCCGATTATGTTGCTGGTGTCCCTGGACTCCAAAGGCAAAAAGACGAGTCAACGTAATGGGAGCGTTCTGCCTCCGACATCATACGCTCCCCCTCCCTCTTGCACACCCTCAGATTCCCCCTCCCCACTGTCAACATTGGCGTCTGTCAGCTGGCGGCCAGACACTTGAACAGACTTTGCCAATTAGAGAAGTCACACCTGCTGGTTGGCAGGCTCACTATTGTGCCTGGGCCCCCAGCAGGGAGCCATATGGCTTTGGGGGCAAAGAATTTGCCAGAGAGGAACAAGGGAGTTATACACCCTCCCACCCTCCAGGGCAACTTCTACCTCAGGGCCGGCCCCCTCTGAGCTCTTCTCTCAGGTAAACACACAACACACAACGTGAGCTGTGTTCTTTGGCAGATTTAGTTTGGAGCTGTTGTTGCCCCTCTTCCAGTCATTTTGTTTCATTCACGGGGAGGTTACTCTGAATCTGTCTTGGCATTATATGAGCCGATCTGGTGTTCTCTTGTTCCCCATTACTCTCCCCCACCACCCCTCCCCCTGCAGCCCCTCCTTCAGGGAACTCGGGAGTTTTGCCATTCTATCCTGGGTAAATGTGAAAACACAGGAACAACTTCTTATAGTTGTGAAGAGTTTCGCGGAGCCCTCTCCCCTCCCCAGGCTGGTTGTGAATGAATTAGGTAAAGTAAAGTAGGGGCGCTTTCATGTTAGGGAGTAAGATGCTGAGCTCCAGGAGGACTAAGGAATTGCTCTGCCACACGTTTGAGAAGAAAGAAAACTGGATTGAGAATCTCGGTTTTACTCCTGGTAGTCCACGGGCTGGCTGGCATGGGCTGGGTGTCCTAGATCACTCACTTAATTTTGGCATCAGTTTTCTCATCTGCAGTTCAAGGGAAGAGTAACCCCTGAGGTCTTGCTGGGCTCCAGGAGTCTTTATTTCCAAGGTCACTTAGTTTATAAGTGACCTAAACGAGATTAAACCACCATATGGTCATGCCCCGTTGGAGAAACTGATCTTCAAGTGAGCTCATTTTTTCCCCCTTAATTTTAAAGAGGAAAAACTTCAAACACACACAGAAATAGAGAGAGTAATATAATAAACCCTCGCATGTCACAAACCCCTTCAACCAGACCACGGTTTTGTCCATCTTGTTTCTTTAAGCCTTCTTTTAAAAATGATCTGCAGTATCTTATTTTATTTATTTATTTGTCAGAAAGAGAGAGAGAGCGCACAGGCACTCAGAGCAGCAGGCAGAGGCAGAGGGAGAAACAGGCTCCTCGCTGAGTAAGGAGCCTGACCCGACCGTGGGACTAGATCCCAGGACCCTGGGATCATGACCTGAGCTGAAGGCAGCTGCTTAACTGACAGAACCACCCAGGTGTCCCGATCTACAGTATTTTAAAAAGAAATCCCAGGTGTCAAATCATTTTGCCAGTACAAATTTTAGTGTCTCTAACCAACAGGGATTAAAAAAACAAAAACAGAAACACCAGCACCAAGCCATTATGACACCTCACAAAATTCACTAACACTCCTTGATGGCCCGTATCACTCCTACCGTATTAAAGTGTGCTGGTTTCCTCAAAGGTGTCTTTTTATAGTTGATTCATCTGAATGGGGATGAAGACAAGGTCTACATGTTGTATTTGTTCATTCTGTGTCTTCTAAGTCTCTACCATCTGTCCCCACCCTCTTTTTTTCTTCTCGTGCTATTGATTTGTGACAGAAAACAAGTCATTTGTCCTGAAGAGCGTACCATATCTTGGATTTAGCTAATGGCTTCTCTGCGGTGTCATTTAACTCCGTCGTCAATTTCCTGTCAATGTGCAAGCAGATCTAGCGGTTTCATGAGGTCCACACTCAATTTTTTAGCCTCTGACGGGTGCCACATACTTTCTGTTGCCTCCCATTCTGAGATACATACAGTCTGGCCATTTTTCGGTGATTCTGCAACTGAGATTGATTATGTGGTTCAGATAGTATCAAAGAGATTGCTTCATTACAAACAAACTCATTTTTTATTTGCATTTTCCCTTAGCCTACATATTAACAGATCCATCAAATTTCGAAAAATGTATCTGCCTTTATCCTCCTCTCTTTCATCTTTCTCAGCCTTTTCCTGGTTCCCCTGGCAGAAATTAATTTTCTTCCTCTCCTACCACTAAAATATTAAAGACAAATGAAGAGCAGTATACTTACAAAAAGGAAAACCTCAAACACGCACCCAGACATTTGATTCGGTGTAAGGACAATCTGCCGCTCATTACAACAGTTTTTGTTACAAATGAATTTCACGTTGCTGTTTTGTAAGCCTCTTGGTGGAAATTCTGGAAAGTAATTGAGAATTCATACTTAGGCAAATATGTAAATGGAGAAAATGATGAACAGCACTCTCAGGAATTCCTCTAAGAATTTTTTTAAAATTTTTTCTTTATTTTTTTTAGTTAGGGTTTTTAAAACACCTTTTTTGCTCAGCAGGCATGCTTCTGCTTTTGTTTCTTTGCCACACAGGGCAGGAGCACTCCCCCAGGGTGCAGAAGTCCAGAGGCAGGCTGGGACATGGGGCAGGGTGGGGGCCCTCTCCCCGGGGAGCCTGCTGGTCTCACTCACAGTGGAGTTACACACTTCCCACGGGCGCAAAATGGCGTCTTATGCACAATGCACTTGTGCGTTGTCATCATGGTAATGTAGATTGGGGACACTGATAAACGTGGGCGGGGGGGGGGCACATGCTGGGATAAAGAAAGCAGCAGGAGCTTGTCAGAGTTCTTTGTAGTTCCCTGTAATTACACTGG
>ML099987.1:0-17822 GCA_003697995.1 Taxidea taxus jeffersonii
GGGGGGGGGCGGGAATACTGAACATTTCTCTTCCCTATTACATGATGCGATTTTCAATGAGCCTATGAAGAAAATGAAAACATAAATCGAGTAACCAAACAGAGTGATCCTCGCAGCCGTCGAAACTTAAAACGGTTCGGCTTCCCTTTGATTTCTGTTTTAAGTTTTGAAAAGTACATAGATCATTCTCTGCTTTTTCTTTTTCTTTCTTCTCTCTCTCTCTCTTTTTTGGGTGGGGAGGCTCCTTCTTGAGTCTGGCCCCTCTGTGGTCCTGGGGTCCGCTGGCTTTGACCCTTGGCAGCTGGAGTGACCGAGTCACCAGATGAACATGCCGTTTATCCGTCCAGCCGACGGCTCCCTGTCGGTGGGGCGGCCCCCCATCTGTTTCTTACTTCTCAGCAGTCTGGAAACGTGCCCCTTTGCTTGTTGGACGCCACATCAAAGTGGGTGCAGAGGTGTTTCTTCCCTTTATGGAGTCAGTGCGCGCTGGAGAAGGGGAAGGAGGAGGCCGTCCCAGCAGGTACGCACCTACTGCGCGCTCTGTGCCCCTTGGCACCTCGGCTCAGGTATCTCGTCTAACTCTGGTCTTCCCACTCGAGGTGGGGATGGTCATCCCCATCTCATGAACGACGACAGACGGGGACCCCAACAGGTCCCACAGTCACACGGTGAGAAGGATCAGAGTCTGGATTCCGATCCCATTTGCCTGAGCAAGTGGACCTGGGGAGGACCCCCCCCCCCCAGATGGCCTCACCGAGGGACTCATTTTTCTCTGAAAGACTTAGAGCCCACTCTTCAAAAGAAGTCTGATGTGGAGACCCCCATAATAAAACATGGATCTTAGCGGCCATCTGGCTGGTTCAGGAGGAGGGCTTCACGCTCTCGGGGACCCTCTCCTTGCCGTCCACCTCAGGGAGCCGGTGCTCCTCTCTGAGCCAGGGGAGACGAGTGGCATTCAGTGGGAAAGTCACTGATCTCCTACAGTGTCTCCCAGTGTGGACAAGGCAGGAGCCGCGGGGAGCAAAGTGATTGTACACCGGCTCTCAGGTCTCTGGACTCCCGGTCCAGTGCTCCTTCTCCTTGCCTTGGCAACCTTCCAAAAGTGAGGCCCCCTAAGGCCCAGGTGGGATGTGATGGGAAATAGAACCCATCAAATTCCACTGGCCCTTGACCAGCTTTGGAACAACGACCTTGGGAAGATCGAAAAGCCTCTAACAGATGTGCCTTCACCAGCTTTCGGCCATACAGCCCACCGGAGACAGCGACGAGGCCACACGGCCCACGGCGTAAATACTCCAGTTCCCGCTGAGACACCGTCCACCCCCCGCCACGCAGCCCCGCCTCCTCCAGCTGGAGCGAAGTTTCCAACGCTTTCTGCCGCTGCAGGATAGGCATTTGCGTTTCTCTCTCTTCTCATCCCAAAGAGAGAAAAGAGTTTCTTAAATTGCTCGGGTGGGAGGCATGACATATCCTTCCTGCGGACACACTGGTTCTTCTTTTTATTGAGGCAACACTGACGTAAAATTAACCAGTAACCATTTGTAAGGGGCCGGTGAGGCGGTATTTAGCCCACACAGTGTCACGCAGTCACACCTTGGAACATGTTCCAAGACATGTTCATCACCCCAAAAGGAAATCCCATACCCATCCTCCTCTGGCCCCGTTCCTGGGCAATCACTAATCTGCCTCCTTTCTCTGTGGATTTGCCTATTCTGGCCATTTCATGGAGACGGAATCACACACTGTGGCTTCTGGGTCCGGCTTCGTGTCCCTTAGCATAATGCTTTCAAGGTCTGCACACGGTGCAGTGTCGAGAAGGACTTCATGCCTTTTTTATGGCTGACTAATAGTTTACTGTAGATCTAGCACCTTTTGTCATCTGCTCACTGGTTGACAGACATCTGGCTGGTTTCCATCTTCTGGCTACTGTGACTAATGCTGATGTGAACGTACATTTGCTCGAACATCTGCCTAGGAGAGTCTACCTAGGCCTGGAAATGCTGGGTCAGCTGGAAATTCTGCTTAACTCTTTGAAGAGCCATCAAACAGACATAGGAATCTTCCGGCTGGTTCTCTGTTGACACGAATGCAGAGTTGCTGATAATTCGAAATAGCGGGGAGGCTAATGAAGACCACTAGCTCGTATGCCTACTTTTTAATTAAGAACCTCTGCTCAGAGCTTGCCCCGCATTATGAAATGCTCCAAGAAGCCTGTGAGCCGGGGACTCTCATACCTACTTTACAGGCTCGGAGGTTAAGCGACTTGCTCAAAGTCACACGAGGTGGAGAAGCTAGAATTCCAACCCAGGCGGTTTGGCCCAAGATCGCCAAACTGTTAATGTCTCGGGAACGTTCCAAATGATTTCCGTTTGGATCTGGAATGCCACAGGGTATGGGCTGGCAGCGGCAGCTCTCCACTCCTAATTATGCCCGGCTCAGACTATTCTGGAAACAAGCTCGCCTTCCTTGAGCCTGCCCCAGCTGTGGGCCTCTGGAGCAGGCCTGCCAGGGAGCCAGCCCCAGGCCCACCAGGCACCACCCCCAAAATGTGTAAGTGACGTCTGTCTGGAAGAGCATGACGTCGAGGGACTTCTCTCCATGGCATTTAGCTTTATTCCTTGCTTCTTCAGAAAACAACTGGTTTATCAGGCCCTGCTCTGTGTCCAACGTGGTTCGAAGTCACCGCGTTCACTCCTCTCAGCTGCAGACCGGAGAGGTGGGGTCGTCTGTCCATTTCACAGATGAGGAGCCTTGGGCTGCAGGCCACTCGGGTGTAAGTGGCAGAGCCGGTCTGAGAGCCATGCCTGTGAGCAGAGGTGATCCTGGCCGCCTTCCTGGAGGCACCGTCTCTTTGAGGAGCCCTTGGTTCTGCCTGGGAGGAAAAGTTTCTGTGAGTTTGTCCCCCAGGACAATGAGACCCCCCAGAGAGCGGCGTGGGGCTGTTCATAATTCAGATGACACTGGAGCCAGTTTCTACTGCTTTCATTAAAAAAAAAAAAATCCAGATCATGGTGTTTTCTCTTTCCATCGTCTCACGTTTGCCTTTTTCAAAACGCTGTGCGTTTCCCCCTCATCCACCTAACCCTGCTGTTGAGTTACGGGTCCCCGGAGGCCGCAGGCTCAGAGCGACGCATCCATGCACTTTGCTGTCACCGACTTCTCCGAGTGTAATCACACATGAAGCTAAGTAGCAAATAAATCTCTCGCTCTCATAAGCCGCACAGCGAGATCATGTAAATGCAAATGAAGGACCTGGCTTCAAGCTGTCGGCAGGGGGAGGGGAGGGAGCACGGGGGCCCTGTCGCCGTGACCGCCTCACCGGCAAGGCCCATCCATCAGCAGCAGGAATGGTCCTGGCAGCTCCGAGGGAGAAGGGAGCCTGGGCTGCCCCAGGGAGATGCAGGAGCCAGGCCGGTGGTGGCAAAGCACAGGCAGCCCAGGGCGGCCGTGAGGGCAGGGGTGGCCGGGCAGGTGCGGTGGGAACTCCCCGCGGCCTGAGTTGGAGAGCCACTGGGTAACCCCAACTCTAACCCCAGCAGCAGCCCAAGCCACACCCACCACACACTCAGTGCGCCGGGAGGACTCACAGGTGAGGAAGCAGGGGCCAGACGAACTCAGTGACTTGCCCAAGGTCACAGGGAGGCGGCACAGCCGGGGCTCAGTTCCATGTGACATTACCAAGCCGGCTCCCTGCATCCTTATGCTCAGCCGGCAGCACCCCCGACCCCGGGGCAGCCAGCTCGGTCCCCATTATGACTACCCTGCCATTGTACTAACGCAGGATAAACCCGTAACCGTGGCCCTTGGCAGGTGCACAGGAAATAGAAACGTGCCCTTTAACTCCGCCTTTTGACTTTTTCAGTCAATAAAGGAAACGCTCAGCACCCTTCGGAAGGCCCCTATGTCTATCTACACCCCCTCCCGCAATCAGTTACGTTGTGTTTCCTTCCAGTGTTTTTTTCAATGAAGCTTTTTTAAAAGCACAGTTGTAACGGTAGTATATGTAAAATTCTGAATCCTGCTAGCTTTTTTTTCACTTGACATTATTTTATACACCTTTGATCATATATGGATGTGGTCCTCCCATGTGTGTCTTTTTAGGATCATTATTCGGTGTTCAGCTGCCACTCACACAATGTACACGGTTCAAAGAATCTGGCTTCTGAGACGGAGCCGGAGTCCTTTGATGCCTAATGCACCTTATTTCACATGATTGTTTATCTGAGGTTCTCATTATGGAAATAAATAAATATCCTCTATGCTAATCAGGGTCGCAATTTGCATTTATATTGTGCTTTTCATTCGAGGATCTTAAGTTGTTTTATAATAATGAACGATCTCTCCATGAGCGCAATGGTATGGGGTGTGCATACGCACGCACGGGTACAGCGATAGACAGATATTTATTTAATAACTACCAGGCAATAACGGTGGGATTTCATGTAACTACACTTGAGTAGGATGCAGGAAAGTGAGTGGAGGCTTTTCAACTGTCGGATACTCATTTAGTTCAGACGCTGGGCGAGGGGTTAATGAACTACATTCTGTCCAGCAGCTAGCAAGTGGGAGGGATTCCTCTATGCGGATTTCTCCAGAGGGACAGAGTATCTGCAGGAAGGCTAGAACCCAAGCACTGAACTCCCAGACTCAAGACCCATCTTGGAAAATGCCCTCTGTTCATTCGTCCAGACTCAGACCCAGTCCAGGCCCCTAAGAAATCAAGGCAACTGATTTCCTCCATCTTCCCCTCTTGGCTCGGAAACAGGGGCTGCTTAAGAATTTTCAAAAGTATATCGGGTGGGAAATTCTTAGACTCGAAGTGCAAGGCCAGCTTGCTTGTTGTGAAGTTGTTCCGTGGAGAACCAGCTCTGGGCGAGGTTCCAGGGCTAGCGGCTGTCCTTCCGGCCCGTAGGTGACTTCAGAGCAAGGTGACAGCCTGAAGGGACCGCCCCCTGGACTTTCCCCTGGAAGCCCCAGTGGTCCTCGCACCAGTGACTGGCGCACCCAGGGCGTTTCTTCGGGCTGGGAGGGGAGGGTGGTGCCGGCCCGGCCTGATGCTGATCCGGGGCCAGTGTCTAGGGCCTGGTCCTTCATGCAAGCGTCGGAGGGAGCTGTGCGTCGTGCGGAAGGAGCCCAGAGAATCCCGGGACCCTTGGGACGGGGAGAGAGCTGGTTTTAATTAGAGCTGAGAGACAGGAAATAAGGCAGCAAGGGATGACATCTTAATGAGGTTTAATGAAGCTGTCTGCTGGTGGGGACAGCTGTCACCCAGAGCTGTATTCCAGCCGAGCCACTTTGTGACAGAGCAAACTCGGGAAAAGGCACAGTTTGAATGCTGCTGAGGAGGGCGGGGTGCTCTGATGCAGAGCCCGGATCCTGCTCCTGCCTCCCAACGCCTCTTGACTCGAGCACCTCGACGGCCACGAGGGAGCCCGGCTCCTGGGCTGTATTTCGGTAGCGGCCCGCGTTTCACACGTCCCTGCAGTGCGAAGCTGAGGGTGCCCGTTAAAAGACCTTGAGGATTTTGCAGGAGCCGCCTTACAATTCTGCCCTCAGACACAGGAAATGCCGGGGGGTGTGCAGCTGCGGGCGGAAAGGAGTTCACCAGTCCCTCCTCTTCCTGAGCCTCGACTTCCCCATCTGTCCACTGGTGATGACGTGACCTCCCTCAGAGAGCTGCTGGGAGGCCGGCTGTGGGGTCGGCACGTCTGAGAGAGCTGAGTTTTACCTCGGCTGCTGCATTTAATATGAGGGTGGCCTTGGGCAGGTGTGAACCTTCGGTTTCCCATCTGTGAAGTGGGATTGGCAGGTTCAGGGAGAAGCACGAGAAGCTCTCAGGACAGTGAGTGCTCACTAAAAAGGTTTCCTGGGGCGCCTGGGTGGCTCAGTCGGTTAAGTGTCTGCTTTCAGCTCAGGTCATGGGATCGAGCCCCGCGTCAGTTTCCCTGCCCGGCGGGAAGTCTGCTCCTCCCTCTGCCCCTCCCACTCTCTCTCTCTCTCTCTCTCTGTCAAATAAAATAAATAAAATCTGAAAAAAAAAAAGGTCTCCTAAACGAGAGCACATAACATGAGCCCTTGGCAGGAAGGAGGTGCTCAGTAACTGCGAATTCTCTTCCTTGTTCCTTTCTTTACATCTGCAGCAAAGAGAGTGTGGTGGTTCCAAGGGATCCCGGTGTGGGGAAGGTGCTTACAGCCTTCACATGGCCTAACAGCCCAGCCGTGCCATCTACCCCAGGACCTTTGCACATTCCAGTCTGAGAGCTGTTGCCTCCGGGATGTCTCTCATCCTGTTCTGAGCTGGGAGGTGGGGGTGGGTAGCTTGGGGAACTGAGTGGCCAATCAAAGCTGAGATGTGTGGCCAAGCTCATCGATTTCATGGATATCAGAGTGGGGTTGCTGCGGCGAAGCAGGTGATCAGTAATTACCTTGCATCTCAATAGTAGCTGATCCCAGATGTCTGTCACGACTCGCTTTCCTGCATCTGGAAGTTCAGGGTCAGGAGTTCTGAGCACCTGCTGGCTTCACACAGCTCCCCTGAGGTACCCAGAGACCTGCAGATCTGTCTGCCAGGAAGCTTCTTTCTGTAGGCTTCTAGAAGGCCTCTGTGCACAAGCTGGGGAAGGAGGCCCAGGATCGCGCCAGGCCCTGATCCTGGGCCCCGTCCCACCTCTGGCTCAATGCTCCTTCCTGCTTCCAAGAGGCCCCTCAGAGAACCCTTGGCTCTCCACCCCTCCCTGGCTGACCCACTGGAATCTTCTTCAGGTCAGTTGTCTCCACAATGCCAAACCAAGGTCTGCGTCTTTCTTTCTTTTCCCGCCCACCTTTTCCTGACACGGTCAGGACTTCCCCTCATTCGTGAAGTTCACGTCAGGCCTCCTGGGTTTTCTGAAGTGGCAGCTCTTCCCACAACCCCAAGCTATACATGAAGACAGGGACTTGACCTGGGGCCCTCCTGGGCATGAGGCTGCTGTGTGTGGGAGGAGGGGCGGTGCCCGGAAGTCAAAGCCACGCCCCTCTGCGTGAGCACGACTTGCCTGCAGAGCCGCGCCTGGCGCACGTGGGAAGGTGAGGAATAGTTCGTGCCAAGTGCCAAGTGAGTAGTTCAGAGCCAGCAAAGACCACGTGAGTCAGAAGCGGGTTCGAATCCTGCCTTGGCCGCTCACGAGCTATGCGGCCAACAAGGCCCTAAAGCTGTCTGGGCCTCTGTTTCTCCACCCAGCCGGGACAGTAGGAGTAACCTTGCGGGCGATTTTCAGCATTAGAGGGGATGGAGGTGAAGGAGCCTGGCACGGGGTCACCGTGATTATAGGGGTCACTGGGATCAGTGGCGTTGGCACAAGGCGGGCCCGTGAGCTCGTCTCATCAGTCAGCTGGGCTGGTCACCGGTGAGTCCGCTGCTCCTCTGGGCATCTACTTGTGAACACAGGGACCCCAAGGCACTTGACCTCTAGACCTAAAGGACTGAGCTGCCAAGGGCAGATTTCAAGCATGGGAGTTTTGGGGGGTGGGGGGAACCCAGGAAAAGGTCAGGGATCACGCCCGCCCTACTAGCCTGGACAGATGTTCTGCGCACAGCTCCAGGGGTGTTCTGGATACCGGCCCCGGGACCCTTTGGTGTCTTACAGGTGGCCCTCTTGGATGCTGGGGGCCGACCTGCCCGCGAGGGAAGCAAGACCAGCTGCAGGGCTGGAAGGCTGAACCCCCTTCCCTGCTGAACTCTTGGGGAGCTCTACCCATTCCCGCCAGCGGATACTCCAGTTCTGGAAAAGTTAGAGCAAATGACAAAACCAGCACGCGGGAATTCTGGATGTGAACCCGACGTCGCAGAAGCACATAGCAGAGAGCCCTCTGGGACCTAACAAATGGCTTTGGCGTTCCTGCCGCTGTTTATCTCGTGCCGGGGCTTACATGACACG
Source organism: Taxidea taxus jeffersonii (assembly GCA_003697995.1). Classification (NCBI taxonomy): domain Eukaryota; kingdom Metazoa; phylum Chordata; class Mammalia; order Carnivora; family Mustelidae; genus Taxidea; species Taxidea taxus. The sequence continues at coordinate 7,917 of ML099987.1, forward strand.
GTGCGAAGGGGGTTCTCTGCGTCGCTCGAGAGCACATCACTCTTTCAATCTGTGGCCAGATGAATGGATTCTGAAGGAGGCCAGCAGGCAGGACCCACATCAGGTCAGGAAACAGGGGGACCAGCGCCCCCGAAGCCCCCCTCATGCTGCTCTTAGCCCACCACCCCTGCCCCAAGGGCACCTGAGTGCACGGGCTTGCATGTCTGGCTTCTCCCATGCCACACTCCATGAGAAAGCTGCCGTGTGGTTGTATGTGGCTGTGTCTTCATTGTTGCTGTAGTGTGGGATTTTCCAGCCTCAGCACTATTGGCATTTGGGGCCAGATAATTCTTCATTGTTGAGGGTGAGGACTGTATTGTGCATGCAGGATGGTCAGCGGTATCCCTGGCTTCTAGCCACCACGTGGAAGGTAGAACTCCTTCCCAAATTGTGACAACTCAAAATGTCTCTGACATTGCCAGGTGTCCTCTGGGAGGCCAAAACTGTCCCTGAGCACGGCGCTGGGGAGTGTTCTACGGAATGAATATGTCACAAGTGTTTTTTATCCACCTATCGTGGCCATTTGGAAGGTTTCCAGTACTTGGCTATTAGGAATGGAGGCACTGTGAGCGTTCTTGGACATGTCTTTGTTGGACATGGGCACTCATTTCTGTTGGGTGCCCAGGAGGGAACTGGGTTGGGTTACCAGGTAGGCATATGCTTAGCTTTAATAGATACTGCTACACAGAATTCCATGCTGGCTGTTTATACTTCCCACCAAGTGCATCTGTATTCTGGTTGCTCCACGTTCTCACCAAGAGCATTGAGTTTTTAGTTTGCATTTCTCAGACGTTACACAACTTGATATATGGGTCTTGGCCACTTGGACATCCTCTTAATGAAGTGCCTGTTCAAGTATCTTGCTCATTCTTCTATAGGATTGTCTGCCTTTTTTTCTTATTGATTTGTAGCAGCTCTTTATATATGACGGATAAGTCTTTTGCCAGATATATGCATTGTAAAAATCTTCTCTCACTCTATGGACTCAGATTTTTAGAGCTAGAGGCAACCCGTGCTTGGTGCAATCGAGGAGAGCTACTTTTCAGTTGTCCTTTTTGCAAAACAATACATTTCCTAGGGGCAAAGACTGTGAGTCCGCTTTGTTCACCTCAGAACCCCCAACACAGGGCTTGATGCACAGTAGGCACAAAATAAATATTTATGGAGTGAAAGAATGGGTAAAGCTCCCATTGGGATGGTTCTTGCAGCCTAAGGCTTCAAAGCGTCTGGGCAGTCGTTGATTTCCAGGGAACTCTTGGTCAAAAGCACAGACAGGCACCCGCCAGTTTCTCTGCTTCCCTGCCCCACCCCCCGAGCACCAGCGTAACAGCCAGCTCCTGAGTCTGTCTGTCGTTCCTTTGCCAGCTGGAAGTCTGCCCACCTGCACCTGCCCTGAGGGAGGCGGGGGGCCTCTCCTGGAGAAGTCACATTTTAATTAACTTCCCCTGCAGTCACCGGAGAGGCCAGATCATTTTCATAAACAAATGAGAAGCCAGAGCTTTGTCTGCAGCTCAGAGTGAGTCTTGCAGAAGGAATTCAAAGCGAACCACACAGCCGAGGCTCCGTGTATTCGCCTGGAACCCAGAGCTCTGTCCCTCTCAAGGGGGGACGGGCCTGGGATTTGAGATGGGAAAGAAGAGGCAGAACAGAGTGTAGAAGAGAACTGATAGGGTCTCCAAGGAGGCATTTCGTTTCGTTCATTCATTCATTCATTCATTCATCCTTTCCTTTGGCCCTTATTTACTAGCATCTTTTCTGTGCTGGGCACAAGGAAAAAGGGGTGAGAATCAGGGGAGGAAGGGGACAGAGGGGCAAAATCTCTACACTTTCTTCTCAGTTTTGCTGTGAACATAAAACTGCTTAAAAAAATAAGATCTATCTTTATTTTTTTAAGATTTTATTTATTTATTTTGACAGACAGAGATCACAAACAGAGAGGCAGGCAGAGAGAGAGGAGGAAGCAGGCTCCCGGCGAGCAGAGAGCCCGATGTGGGGCTCGATCCCAGGACCCTGAGATCATTACCTGAGCCGAAGGCAGAGGCTTTAACCCACTGAGCCACCCAGGCACCCCAAGATCCATCTTTAAAGAGCTAAAAAAAATTAACCTTAAAATAGATAAAGACTGAGAGCACATTTTACCAGGGGAGGCAGACATTAAGCTGATCATCAAGCAATTAATGACTTAATTACACCGCTTTGTCATTTCTCGCGGTTTTACCGATATATAATTCACATACTGTACAACTCACCCAAATAAACTGCCCAAGCCACTGGCTTTTCCCATATTCACACACTTGGGCAACCATCACCATCATGGGTTTTAGGATGCCTCTTAGCCGTCGCCCCGCAACCCGAGCATTCCATTCTCATCTCCCTCCCAGCTGTAAGCCCCCACTAATCTACTTCCTGTCTCTATGGACTTGCTGTTTGAGACATTCCATGTGAGTGAACTCCAGCAATACGGCATCCTCGGTGACCGGCTCTCTGCGAGTGTAAGCATCATACTATCCAAGGCCGCCTGTGCTGCGGGGATTCTACTCTGTGATTTTGAAAGTGCCCTGTAGGTAGAGCTCAGAGCCCCCTGATGCCATATAACAGGGAAAGTTGTCTGGACTGAAGGCAACCCGGGAGGGCTTCCCAGAGAAAGAGGTTTTTAGTCTCAGGCATTTATCAAGCACTTGCAATGTGCCACCCGGAGAGGGAAGGCGACACCCGTCATGCTTCTGGCTGCGTGGGAATTTACAATCCAGGCAGGCTGGCTCGTGGGTCTTTGATGAACTGGCGGATCTGAACGTGGGCTGGAGACAGACGCCTTGGGTTCAAATCCCGGCTCGGCCACTTGCTGCTGTGTGGCCTTGTGCAAACTCTCTGACTTGCCTCATCTGAGAAATGGGGTGGCGATGGGGTCCACCTCACAGGGCGGTTGTGAGGACCCAGCGCGAGAGGACAGGAAGGACTGAACGTTGTGTCTGGGACTCAGTGGGAATCCAGCCAGGGCTCGATAAAGCCGAGAAGGAGATGATCTTCGTCCCATGCACGGTAGGACCTCGGCTCGGGAGCGGCTTGCTCCTCTTAGGAGGGCGGTGTCGTCTACTCTAATGACCCAGAGCCCTGGTGGGCGCCAAACACACCGGCGCCTGAAACCCACCCCGTCCCTTGGGAGCCGGGATCACAACCGTCTCTCTAGGCGTCCGCTTCCCTGTCTATAAAATGGGGGAGTCATGTGGTCGGTGACAGGGCAGTTTTGTTCCTACAACTCCCTTCTGGGGGACAAGGAGGAGTTTGCCAGAGACCCAGACAGTGAGGAAAGCTGTCCAGCCACGGGGAAGCCCCTGGGAAGGTGATAGTGGGCCTTGTCACCGTGGCCCCACCTGCCCGTGAGGAGTCGAGAAGGCTTCCACGTCCCTATGAGCTACAGTGACCGGGATACAAGCCATCTTGGGCAGGAATGGAGAGTCAGGTAGGGAAGATGCCGCTCCGTCCCCAGCGGGGCCTCCGGGCGGATCTCTGACCCAGGCCTCCCAGCCTATCCGCGTGGCTGAGTGACGCCCGGCTCCAGCCAGGCAGACCTAGGCTGGATCCCCAAATGCAGCTGCTCGGGGCGGGGACGTGCCTCACCCCTTCCACCAGACAAATGTGCCCTCCCCTTTCAAGACCTCAGGGGCCCTCCTGACTCGACTCTGCTCGCTTGTCCCTCGGCACGAGCGCCCCGGCAGGCTTCTCCGGCGCGTGTCTCTGGGCCCCCCTCAGGGACGGCTCTGTCACCCACACCCTCGTGGCCCTCCGGGTCACCCACAGGGCCTGGGGCCCAGCGAGCGTCCAGGGACTCCTGTTGCTGACTTTCTTCTGTGTGGCTGGTCTGGGATCCCGCTCCTCACCTCTGCTCTCTGTCTTTCCCCAAACAGGCCGAGCTCGGGAAGCCCCGAGAGAGAAGCTGCAGTCTGCCGGGGATTGATTTTAATTATGGACTCTACACCCGGGGGCTGGATGGAGGGGTCCCCGAAGGTGAGCAGGCGGACTGCAGCCCCAGGGGACCCGAGCTCTCAAGCCAGGCAGGGGGCCACGCTCCGGGGACAGAGCCAAGAGTCACAGGGTCTCACGTGCTGGTCCCACAGCACGATTCCGGTGGAAACCACAGTCGGGGCTTTGGTGGGGGGTGTCCTGGCAGCGTCCTGGTCAAAGGTAGCAGGGAAATAGCATGGGCCCCAACCGGGGTGGAACACTGATCCCAGGCCAGATTGTGCTCTGCACGGTGTGAGCTTCGAGCACAGAGGGGCTCAGTGCCAACCATCTGATGGCCCCGAGGAGGTAAAGGTCAGCAAACCCAGCTCCTCAAAGGTTGCTCAGGTGCCCTCTGGAATCTTGGGGAATCCTGACCCTTCCCTTCCCAGCAGGCCAAGCAGGGCTGTCCCGCCACGGGCTCTGGGTGGACGGGGAGGGATGCATGCGCCAGCTTCTTCTCAAGTCAGGTGCCCCCGGGGGCTTCACCTCCCAGACTGACCGCCGCTCCATGGTGCTGTCTCTCCCTGCCCCCAGCCATCGGACACTGGAATGTGTTTAAGCAGCAGCCCACCTGTCCCCACGAGCTGACCCGGAACTACGTCGCCATGAACCGGGGGGCAGTGAAAGCCGGCCTGGTAACTGCTCGGGAGAATTTCCTCTACCGTCAGCTCAATGACATTCGTATCAGTGACCAGGAAGACCAGCACATCAAGAAGGAACTGCCTTCTTTCCCGCCAAATATGACGTTTGGGACCCCGGCACGGTAAGGGGGCTGGCACTCAAGGTTCTGTGCTTCACCATGGGGCGGGAGGGAGCTCAGAGGTGTCTGAATTAGGGAACAATGTGGGGCAGGACTTTTGACTCCAGGAAGGGGTGAGTGCTCCAGGCCTGGTCAAGCAGCGTATCTCACAAACCTTAGTCCCAGTGATGGGTTCCGCAGCAGATACGTAACCCATGTCCCAACTCGGGAAGGCAGGACATTCTACAAGAGCAGAATGTGGTTGCATGTCATCAAATCTCAACTCAAACTGCGTTGATTTTTTTTTTAATTTTTTTAGTGGAATGTACTGGCTTACGTGATTGAAAAGCTCTGGGGTAGAGAGCTTCAGGCATAGCTGGATCTAGGTAATCGAGGGATGTTACCAGTGTTTGGAGTATCTCTCCGTGTCTTGGCTGTGCTTCCCAGTCCTGGCTTTGTTCTCTGACACGCTCCTTCCTTATGTAGCAAAATGACCAGGAACAGTTCCATTCTCGGTGGGAAGGGCACAGAAACTTCAACAGAGACTTAAGATCAAGACTCTTTGGCCCAACTTCAGAGCCTTGTCTCCCCCCTGAACCAGCCACGGGGAGGAGGGATTGCGAAGTACACTGACTGTCCAGTCCTGGGTCACATGTGTGCCTCTGAACCAGCTGCCGAGACCGGGAGATTCTGAGGCCCTGATGGGCCAGGCCCCTGCCCCTTCTGGGAGAGGGTAGAAGGTTGGAATCAGTCTCTGCAAGTCGACAGGGGCAGGTGGTGGAAGACATGCAGAAATCAAGGTTCTGACCCCAGAAGGCGGAGAACGGAACGCAGCAGCGATGGTCCATACAGCAAGGCTTCCTCACCCAAACGATGCCGCCGTAGAAACCTCACAGAAACTACTGGCATGTCGGCCTCGTACCCTACAAAGAAACAGAAGCGCTCACAGCTGGCAAAATGGCCTGGGGCCTCCAGCTGCCCCAAGCCCCACCTAGACGCCCGAGCTCGAGGAGCCAGTATCTTGGTCCGTCGGTGTGGACCAGGCCCCTTCCCTGCTCCCATCCCACCGTTCCCGGAGACGTCACTTCTTCAGGCTCTGCCTCCCTGCTTTATTTATTTATTTTTTGTGTGGTTCCTTCTTTATTTTAAATTTTTCTTCTCATCGTGTTTTACTGTGGTAAGATGCACTACTTTTACATGTCCAGTTTGGTGGCATTAAGTACATTCCCGTTGCTGTGAACCACCACGACCACCGTCTCCAGAACTTTCTCTTCATCCCAGACTGAAGTTCGCCCCCGGGAGACGGTATCTCTCTGTTCCTCCCTCCCCTCAGCTCTCGGAGGCTGGCACTCTGCTTTCCGTCTCTGCGATTTTGAGACGGCAGGTGCGTCCTCTAATGGAATCATGCAGTAGTTGATCTTCTGTGTCTGGCTGATTTCATTCACCGAAGTGGCTCCGAGGTTCATCCAGGTCCGAAGCAGGTGTCCGAATTTCCTCTCCCTTGAAGGTAGGAAATACCCCATTGTATGTACACACCACATTTTGTGTATCCGTTTAGCCATCCACCTCCGGGCTATTGTGAATCGTGCTGCTGTGAACATCGTGTGCAAACATCTGTCTGAGTCCCCGTTTTCAGTTCTCCTGGGGCATCTGCCCACGAGTGGAATGGCTGGGTCATATGTGATTCTAGATTAAGTTTTTTAGGAACTGCCAGTGTTTTCCACAACGTGAGCCACCATACTTTTGTGCTTTTCCCTGCCTTTTCTCGCAACCCTACCGAGTAAAACCCACTTGTCCCCAGAGTCCAGACCAGCATCTTCTCTGCGGGAAGCTCTCCCACCTCCCACGGAGGTCTCTCCCTGAAAGGCATTTCTGTTCATCAGCCTTCAAAACCTGGACTGTGACACTGAAGACACGTTGGAAAGTCATTTCTGGACTGGATTAACTAATCGTCTGCTCACCCTCTGCCCACCTTTGAAGTAAAGCCCCCAGTGAGTCCCTCCAGGGCAAGGCAAGGTTTCCCAAGACTGCCCGGAGTGCAGAGGGAGAGACGGTCCCACTGTGCGCCAGATCACTAGATCCGTCTGAGCTGGCCGCCAGTGTCTCCAAGACAGCACGGTTTCTGGGAGCAGCTCTGGCTAGGAGTGAGCCTGGGGTCCTCGTCCTGGCATGATCGCCAGCTGTTTCCCCTCCGAGGCGTCCAGTTCCTCATCTGTCAGTGGGCTGTCACGGCACTAAATTGGCATTCCAGGGTTCCTGGATTATGTTTGGTCTCTGTGTCAATTTCCTTTGTCTTTAAAACCCCATCAGGAGGTCTGTGTGGTTACTTGCCCAGCTTAGGCAGGGAGACCTGAACTGACCTCCCCGAGATGGTTTCTCAACCTGATGCGCTTTTATTTAAAAACATAGGGGCACCTGGTGGTATAGTCAGTTGTGTCTGACTCTTGGTTTCGGCTCAGGTGGTGATCCCAGGGTCCTGAGATCGAGTCCCCCATCGGGGGGTCCCTCCCCTTATTTGCCTCCCCACCACTCTCTCTCTTTCTTTCTCTCCTGAAATAAATGAATGAATCTTTAAGGAAAAATTTTAGAAGACACAGAACATTAGCCATCACCTAGTTCAAAGCCCTTATTTAAAAGAAGAAAGCAGGGCGCCTGGGTGGCTCAGTAGGTTAAAGCCACTGCCTTGGGCTCAGGTCATGATCCCAGGGTCCTGGGATCGAGTCCCGAATCGGGCTCTCTGCTCAGCGGGGAGCCTGCTTCCCCCTCTCTCTGCTTGCCTCTCTGCCTACTTGTGATCTCTGTCTGTCAAATAAATAAATAAAATCTTAAAAAAATAATAAAATAAATAAAACCAGAAAGCAGAAGTTCAGAGAGGCGAAGAGATTTTCCCAAGCACGTTGTGACCAGACAAGAGCCAGATCTAGAGCCAGGCAGGCAGACTCCCTCTCCAGTGCTCGCCCTTCCTTTCCTTGCCTTCCCGGGACTGAGGTACGTTGCGGACGCCCATAGTTTCTGATCCTGGGGCGGTGCTATTCCATGTACAATGGAAAAGCTTAAGTCAGCTGGGCTCCGAAAGGACATCCATTATCATCTGGCTTTCAATATAAAATCTTAAATTGCTATAAAGCCGAGTGGCTACAATTCCAGAGGAAAGACGTGATGAAGTGCCGGCCAGATCTTCTGTGATGGTGAATGGGCTTTGCATATGCAAATTGAATGGATTTTAAAATGGTATTTAATGACAATTTTCGTAGCAGACGTTAACATTAATTGCACAAAAATGAAAATGCTGCATTAGGTTGCTGTTAGCAGCAAATATCGTGGCCATAAAGCTTTATCTTTATCAACAGCAGCCTTTTCTCATGTGACAGGGCAGCTCAGCAAATTGCAAGCAAAAGGGCTTTTACAGAGCAAAAATATCCCCCAAAGCAGGCCCAAATCAGCATCAATTCCGCTTTATTTCCTCGTAAGTGGAGGTTAAGTGGTTGCCGGAAAAGCTTTTACTGAGATGCCCGGCCTGCCTGCAGAGCCCCTCCACCTCACCACGTAAGTGTGAGAAGCAGTTAAGAGATGAGCGCCCCTCTCCGTAATGGGGCTATTACTTTAAAGTTATGGGGCCGAGGCCCATTTCCTAATGATCACCTTTTACAAGCCTCGATTGTATTTATTTCTTTACTTTAAAAGCATGTTAAAAAACCAAATCTGATTACACACGACTACCCAAGGAGTTGTTCGGGCGATTTGGTCCAATAAATAAATAGACAAAGAAACAAATGAGTGCCATTTACTCACAAGTACAGATATGTTTAAAAAAATAATAATCAAGTCCCATCTCGGACTAAATACACGGAAAACTCACTCTAAGCTGGGCATGCAGCCGAGCACGCCGAGCGCCACACAAGAGACGATTCTGACCACAGCTCTGCCTCCCGTCCCCGACATCAAGTCTTCTCGCCCTTTATGTATCCTACGGTGGACAAAATAACAGGTATGAGGGGGGGCACGCGCCTCCACCAGCCCGCCCCCTCAGCCCCCGTACCAGATGGGATCCAAACCCCAGTTTGGGCTTATTCATTTACTCCCTTTCCAGTTAGCGGATTTGGTTTCCGGCCCACACCAATTGGTCACAGATTGTCACTACATCGGAAAGGTACATTTCAGTTCACGAGCTGCTGTGGCTAAAAGAAAGTGGGGCCCTAAGCAGTGATCGGGAAGCAGAGCCCATGCGGACTTGCGGTCGAGAGCTGGGGCCACGGCCACGTCGACGCCCCGCGATGTTTCCCCATGCACTACCTAGAAAGTTTGAGTGAGTTGCCACATTTTGAAAAGTCGGGGGATTTCATATACAAACCTGGATTTCCCGCTTCTCCTAAAACGTCAGAAGCCGGGCGACCGAGGTCGGCACCCCTGCCTGGCACCAGGGACTGGCGCTGGGAGGCAGGGCCCCGTGCGGATAGAATCCGTGCATGCTCCTCCATCTATTGGTCCCCACTGGGCCTGGCTTCTCCCTTTTTTGCTATTTGTCTGGTCCTGGTGGACACCGAGTTTGCAGCCCCCCCACCCCCCAGCCCCGTGTAGACTGGCCATGCCGATCCCTTGGCTAACTGCTGCTTCCTTTTGTCCTCTGATAGAGGTGAGGGCCACCACAAACCAAAGCTGCCCTGAACTGAGTTTCCGTGGCAGGCAGCCCTTTTGTGCATGGAATCGTTAATACTAATACCAATCCTACGAGGCAGGTATCCAGCCTCGATGTATGATCCACTTCTCGGGCCAGGAAACGGGTGCAGCTTCTGGCTACAAGGTGGCAGAGCAGACTCTGTACCCCGTCTGGCTGGCCGGCTTCGAAGGCCACACCTCTAGGATCAGGCATCTGGAGAGAGCCCGTGCGCGATCGCTTTCCCATCTCATGGTCAAATCTCAGACCTCAAGTCAGGGAAGGATTCTAAATTCTCATTACCCACATGCAGGGCCGTAACACAGATCTCCAAGCATGCTGTGACCCAAGGTCCACAGACAGATATGTCTGGAGGCCAGAAATGTAACTATTAAAGAAGCACTTAATTATTGATGCATTTTAATAAGTGTTTGCAAATGTTCACATGCCCTTGGCACATCTTAATTGTTAC
>ML099987.1:18222-35534 GCA_003697995.1 Taxidea taxus jeffersonii
CCCCTCCAGTGGCTCCCCACATTCCATCAAACAAACTCCTTGATGGGGCACGCGGAACCTTCACTGCACTGCCTGCTTCGTGCTCCTCAGCATCCCCGGTGCTGACCCCAGGGCCTTTGCTGAAGAGGTCCTCAGTGGACACCCGCCAAAGGAACCCACCAAGGGCCACTTTGGAGTCTGAATGTGAAGCCGGTAGCAACGTGCAACTTTGGCAGAACACTTGGTTCCTCCACCAATTAGTCTGGCTTAGACCCACCACCCCCATCCCGGTGCTGAACGCATTGAGACCACGGAGAAATGAGAAGCACAAGAAAGGCAGGAAATGCTACCAGCCCCCCGTCTGCCTGCGCCGCTGCCCGCCCAGCGATCAGGTGCGTCAGCAGCCTGACAGTGACAACCGTGAAGGATGGAGGAGATTTTACAGGCTGTTAAAAAAGTGTTTGCTGCCCGACAGGTTTTTTGAATCTTTCTGCCAAGCTGATTTATTTTACAAATTTACAATGGGCCCATCAATCACGCTGGGTTATTTTGTTCCTCCCAGAGCTGACGGCCAAAATCCAAGCCGCCCACCCAAACTCCTATAAAATAATAATAAGCCCCTTCCCAGACGACCGACCCGGGGATCCACGACAGTTTCTGAACGGGGAGACCAACTCCAGATTTGTGGGTGGCCAGAAAGCCGCTGAATGAACCCGGCCTGACCAGCAGGGGGAGCGTGTGGCTCTCGCAAGGTCCCCGCACCAGAACCGCACATCCCGCACATCCCGCACATCCCGCACGCAGCCAAGAAGCCTGGCCCACCTGCTCCCGCCGCTGACAGTGAATAGCTCTCTGCCTCCCTGGGCACTCTGGTCTTGGAGGCCAGGGACAATGCCAGTTTTGTCCACTGCCACTTCATCAGAGCCCGGCACACAGTAGGCACTCAATAAGTATTTGTTGAGAAATACAGTCCAGGACCTTTGAAGGCTTTGAGACAGTCATTGAAAGTGAACACACACAGTCCGTTTGAGGCCAGAGAGGAGGCGGTAAAGCCAGAGTCTGCTATGTCCCCTGTGCTTGATGTTATGAATCAGTATCAATGAGGCTGCCTTGAACAGTGAATGTGTCCCTTGGCCTCGTTACTAGAGGTAGCAAGTCCAGAACAAGGGAGGGGACCTTCCTACACTATTCTGCTGCTCAGGTCACACTTGAAGCATCAACTTAAAAAATGTGAGACATCATACGTTCAGGGAAGGCCCATAACAGGAAGGGGTCCAGGGATAGCAGGATCGGGGGGCTGGCATGAGGGACAGAAACCACTATGTACCAAGAAGACGACAATAAATGAGGACAGTGGAGGGGCTTTGTTCTCAGAGCCTTGAGAGAACAAAACGAGGACCGGCGCGTGTGTTTGGAGGGCGGGATTGTGGTTCACGTGGCAGAGCCCTCGAGAAACAGCAGACGGGTGCACCATCTTGTTAAATCCCTCCAGCAGGGGGGACTATCTTCTCCATCTTATAGATGAGGAGACTGAGGCCCAGAGGATCCCTGAGGCCACATGGCCAGTTGGTGACAGAGCCAGGATCTGGGCCGCTGTCCATACCCACAGGCTGCAGGCTTCCAGGAGGCTGAGCCAGGGCCTGGATGAGGAGATCGTTTCTCAACATCCTGAACCCCGTCCGCAAGGCCGCCCGTCTCCAGGCGTGTCCTCGGCCGAGGGATGGCATTTTGCGAACAGCAGCGACAATGATCAGTGCTGCTGCTAGCGAGCTCTTCCCGGGGACCGGCTTTCCACAGAGTGACTCAGTAGGTCCTCATGGCGGCCCACCACCTCCACTGACCTGCAGGAAAACTGAGGCAGGGAGAGGTTATGTCCCTATAGCAAGAGCTCCCAGGAGATAGCGGAAGCTTGGGGGTTTGGGTCCAGACGGTTTACTCTAGACCCTCATGCTCAGGGAGGTGTTGCCTGACACCCCAGACCTACGTATCACTGCGAGGCCGGGTCCCGGGACACCCCAAACTGGGTTCGACAGGGGCCCCTCCTCAGGGGCAGCCTGCTTCCATGGACCTGACCCAGGGGGCCTTTTGTTAAAAGAGGCCCAGGCAGGGAGAGTAGCTGGGAGGAGGTGTGGGCGTCCCATCCTTTCCCCCTTCCTCTCTGGGACCCCCGCCCGGCTGCTTCTGCTCCTACCTCTCGCCCCTCCCCAAACTCCTGCTCGCTCCTTCCTCCAAGGCGGCTTTGTTGCCAGAGCCAGGAATGAGACATTTTTCATGCTTTGCCTTTTTTCCCTCTCCGCTCTCCTGCGGCCCAGACAGAGATTTATTCCCGGCCCGAGGCTCTCGGCATTCGGAGCAGGGAGGGCTCAGGGAGGCGCTGATGGGCCCATAATGGATAGGGCCGTGCTCCCCCGGGGCCTGGCCCTCCCGAACCCCATCCATCAGGAGCAGCTCGGTGCCAGGGTCAGCACTAACGAGGCCGCAGGCCGCTCTCCCTCGGGGCCTCCCCAGCTCCCGCTCTCCCGCTTTTGATTTTTCCAGAGCTGGGCCGCGCCTGCCCGCGTCGGTGGGCAAGGCGTGGGAGTGGGCCTAGCGCCTCGGCCTCCGCAGCCCCAGCCTCGACACAGCTGGAGGGTTCTCTGGGCTGTGCCTGGCTCTGCGCCTTAGTGACGCTGTGGCCGCTCTGACACAGGGGCAAGAGGAGCCGGTCCTGCGGGCAGAGCCAGTTTCGAGCCCAACACAGCACCCCAGCCTGCTGCCGCGTAAGACCCCCACGCAAAAGAATTCAGAGCGTGTCACTGAACGTGCGCTCAGGGGCCAAGGCCGTCCCTTTCCCTTTGGAGGCCAGACGGAGGTGGCCTTTCGTGCCAGAAAACCGGGTGACCTGCCGGTTTGAGTAATAATATCAGCTTCCGTCTCGGTAGCTCCTCCGGGACCCAGCACAGGGATGGGCCTTCCGTGCACAGCTTTTCCCCTGACCTTCAGAATGACCCTTGAGTAGCGACACTCTTTGTACAGATGGGGAAACTGAGGCCCAGAGATGCTTGTCTGTGATCGCGTGGCTAGAGAGTGGGATTTGACCTCGGAGGTCCTATCTGTCGCTTCTGTCCTGTATCTTGTGCTCACCCAGTGCCCGCCTGTGCCGGGCGTCACGCTGGGTGTTCGGGATACCGAGAGGAAACGGGCGGGAAATGAAACAGGACACACGTTGTTTCGGGGGAAGGGGAGGGTTGTGGAGGGCACAGGGAGACTCTGGGCCCTGCCTGGTTGTGCTCGCTGCTACATCCCCAGCGCCTAGCACAGGCCCGGGACATAGCGGGTGCTCAGTGAGTGCTGGCAGCCTGTCTGGAAGGGAGAAGGGTTGGCATGCTTGTGATCGCTCCGCAGCTGGGCACAGCCAGCCCCGGAGCAGGAACAACATCTTCCCTGGGCTTGGACCTGCCGGGCTCTGAGCTTCGGTTATCAGCTTCCTGGGGCTTCTGGAACATCACCACCGACTTGGTGGCTTCACGCAACAGAAATGTATTTCCTCCTAATGTGGAGCCGGAAGTCCAAACTCAAAGTGTCACCGGGCCGCCTGCCCGCCGAAGGTTCTAGGCGAGAATCCCTCCAGCCCCCTGGTGGCCCCGGGCGTCCCTGGGCTCGCGGCTGTGTCCTCTAGCCTCAGCTCTCCGCTCACACGGCCTCCTCTCCGCGTGTCTGGGTCTCTCCCCTTTTGTCTCCAACAACGACACGTGTCACTGGATTCAGGGCTCACCCCAATAATCCAGGGTGATCTGACCTCCAGCTCCCAAAGCTGGTTACATCTGCCAAGGCCCCTCTTTGCCGACCGGTCACACTCCCGGGCTCCGGGGCAGAAGGAGGACGTATGTCTGTGGGGGGCGCCCACCGCTCCCCCGCTGAGGTCACCAGGGCGTCTTAGGGCAAAGTCAGGAAGTCGCGCATTTTAGGCACCGGGGTGGGGTGGGGGGTTTGGGGGAACTTCTTTGTCCGGGAACTGAACTGCTTCGGCTTGCGCGCTCCTGGCGTCCTGCCCGTCCCGTGTGTGTGGGAAATAAGAAAGTGGTTCGCAGTCAGTCGAGAGTTTTAATCAGCCGAGAGATGACAGGTACCGGTGCTTTCGGGAGGAGCAAACGGTGGCCGCCCCTTTCTTCCGTGTTTACTGGGAAACTCTCCAAAGGCGCAGGGAAGGCCAGAAGCTTTCATAACTAGCCCCTGACCCCGCACTCGGATTTCACAAATTTTACCCCCAGGCTGTATTTGCATCCGAGCCCTTATTAGACAAGTAAAATAGACCAAAAACAGCCTGAAGCCCCTTCTCAGCCCCTCCTGGCCCCACGCCCTTCCCTCGGCTCCGGGGGACCATCCTGAGGTGGGAATGCGCGTCCTTGCAGCCGGCTTCGCCCATCTTCGCTACAGCACTAGGCGGCCATGGGTAATGCGCAGTTAGTTGTTCACGGGGCTTCAAAACACGGTAAGCCCCTTTGTGTGGCAACTTGCTTTTGTCACTCCACACCTTGGCAACTGTCACCCTGCCCCGCCGGGTGGGTGTTTTCGGCTCCCATCGCTGGACGTCCTGGTGGCTCCTCATTTCCTGTGTGTGAGGTCCCTCAGGGTCAAGTCCATGGGGGGAGTCGCTGGGCTGAAGGGGCCTCCTCGCTTCTGCCACGAGCCGGTGCCCTCTGTGCACCCCCACGGGCAGGGAGGCCCCATCTGCTACTCACCCTGTCCCCAGACGCCAGGACCCCTGCACAGCAGACGCCTGCGTGGTGCACTAGGCACTCTCCGGGGGGGAGGGTGCTGCAGGAGCACAGGGGGAGCTCCCGTCTCAGGCACAGACCCTCAAGGTTGAGAGAGAAGCTTCCAGAAAGCCTGTGCCCGCCTCTGGGCGCCTGTGTGGGGAAACTGCTAATTGACTTCACCCTTGTGAAAAAATGTTAACAAATTGCAAATGACCTCTTAGACAAGTTTAGAAGTCAGGAGAGCGCCGCTAACTAAGCCTCCCTCCTCTGTCATTAGCTTTTATGTTGGATCCACAAACAATTAAAAAATAACCACAAGCCCAGAGGTCCTCTTCTCTAATTAGCTCTAAGAGTCCTGCCAGGGAGAGCAGCCCCTCAATTACCGCCCCTTCCTCCAGGCTAGTTAGAAGAGACAGGGCCTGGGGCTGAGGGGGGACAAGCAGGGACAAGGCGGAGGGGGTGAGGAGGGGGCGGGAGGGGCCGGGGCTGACCGGCCGCCCGCCCCACAGAGGCGCCGCTGGAGACCAGCTGGAGGGTCCTCTGCACGGGAAAGGCTCAGAGCTGGACCCCCAAAGGGCGCTGGCGATCCCGTGGGCCAGGACCCCTGGGGGTGGGGGGCTGCAGGCTCGGTGACACGCCGGGGCCTGGGCAAGTCAGAAAGTCCGACGGTGGGGCCCAGGCCGCTGTGCGTGGGATACGCTGTCGGGATGATTCTTGTGTGTCCTCAAGACTGAGGATCCCTGGTCCCCGCGGGATTGAATCGCTGTTGGGATGCAGGCCCAGGCCTGTGTCTTCCCGCTCCAAGCACCTGGCTTGGATGGCGGGACTTCCGTGAGCCCTTGGGCACGGTTGTCTTCGTGAGCCCTGTCCTCCACACAAAAAAAGCATTATAATAATCTAAAATATTTAATGTCTGTGCTGATATTAAAAGAAATCAAAACATTTTCACGGGTCCCTAACAGTGTCCGAGAGCCTAGGCGTCAGGCCTCCTAGGCCAGTGGGCAGGTTGGTCCTGCTTTTCCCCTTCCGGCCTGTCCAAACCCTCCCTCCTCTGAGCGAGTTTCCTCTCTTCTCCCACGTCTTCCCGAGGGAGCGGAGATGGAGGCGGGGAGAGGATGGAAAACTAGCCTCGAAGCCTGAAGACCCCAGACTCCACACGGCACTCTTTGGCTCCCACGCTGAGGGGCTCTGAGCTTACGCTCTCCGCGGGCCTCCATTTCTCTGTCTGTAGGTGGGGGGCAAGACTACGTCCTCCTGGGTCAGAAGAAATGGTGTGAGTTCATCAGTAAAGAGTCCTTGGAGTTCTTGAAAAGAAAGACACCAAGGACTGTCACCGCATAGCCTTGTGATTCAAAGCACAGAGCCTCTCGGAGAGGGGGCAGAGTTTCCCACGCCTATAGAGGCCAGGCGAGTAGGAGAGGGAAGCCGATGCTGTGTGAGTCAGTAGGGAGTAGTGGGGTCTGTGTCCCGGTGGAGCACATGCCTGGTCCAAGGGCCGCAGCTCCAGCCGGTTATGGACCCATGGGAATGGGGGCCCAGCCCTGCCCTAACCGACGATCTAATGTCTCACTAAGGAAAGCCAGACATTTGGATTTTTACGTGAATTCTGATTTTAAAAATGTATACATTGGTAGCAGAGAGTTTTTGACCGCTGGAGACCACACTAAGCAGGTGTGGGGCCAGCGCGGCCCAGAGTCTGCTATTTGCAGCCACGTTGGGGCAGGACCCCCAAATCCAGTCCCGAGCAGCCAACTTCCTCTACTCCAAC
Source organism: Taxidea taxus jeffersonii (assembly GCA_003697995.1). Classification (NCBI taxonomy): domain Eukaryota; kingdom Metazoa; phylum Chordata; class Mammalia; order Carnivora; family Mustelidae; genus Taxidea; species Taxidea taxus. Next base: position 24,709 of record ML099987.1, read on the forward strand.
TGTACCGATCGTCTGGTATCACTCACGCTAGTTCCTCATCAACCGGTTTCTTCGCCAGTAAAACGGGGACTGATTGCAGTCGCAGGTCCTCAGGGTTCTTGTGAGGGTGACCTGGAAGCGTCCTGGGCACATGGTGCAGCGTGGGAGGGAGGGGGCGTGGTGGCCAAGGGTCCCGGAGGGGTCTGGGGTGAGGGAAGTGTTGTGCGTCCTGACCGTGGGCGCGGGAAGCCCTGCATGTCATGACATCGTGGAGAGATAAACATACACGACCACGAGTAAGTCTGGGGGGAGCTGAATGAGATGCATGGACCGAATCGCTCTGTTTTGTTTCTTACAATTGCTCGCGAAATCTACAATGATCTCGATAAAAATGTTAATTAAAAAAACAAAGCACAAAATAAAAAACGGATTTAGCCGTGGCTTTGGCACGGTGGAGGCAAAGTCAGCCAGGAGCACTTCCCAGGAGAAACAGCGGTGCAGCTGCAGGCAGGAGCCGAGGGCTCAGCCCACGGCCCCTGAAATCACCGGGCTGTCAGACACAGGGGCCGGTTCTGGAAGCCTCGGGCGCGGAGGAGAAGGGAAGGCGCCCAGCCCCGAAGCGTGCTGCTCGGAGCCGTCTGAGCGCGCAAGCCCACAGGGCACGGAGGAACAGCCCTGGCGGGTGCGCCAAGAGCTAAGGCTCCTTACACGGTGCCACTGTGGGCTGTCCCTCGTGGGCTCGGTTTTGATTTCGAGCCTGTGACAGAAGCCCGGCCCTCCAGCCCGCTCCCTCCTCCAAAACCAGACCGTCTCTGGTCCTTGGCCGCGGCCCATCCCGGAGGCCACTGTCTACTCCACCAGCCCTCCGGGGCTGTGCGGGGGCCGGTGCCAGCGCCTTGCCCGCCCCCTGGGAGCAGCGGACCACTGGCATAGTAGAGATGGATTTTAATTTTATTCTAACAAAATCGCTGTCCCCACTGAAGAAGCATCAAATAAGGCCCAGTTTTGAGCAGAATCACGTTGAAGAGACCTCCGTGCTGTCATTGATTTTCCAGGAAGAAAAAAATTGCCTCTGGCTACTAAACCGAATTAGTAGTCACTGATGACCAATTATTTTCGTCCGCTGCGAACGGAGAGCCGTACTAAAATCCGGTTTGTCAGACCCAAGGCTCCCTTCTCAAACACCTTTCAACAAATGTGTACCTAAAATCCCTCAGAAGGTTCCTGCAGCTTCCTCTCTTCTGCCAACTTCTGCAGCTCCACCAAGTTTTAATGAGCAGCGAAGATGAAGATGGGTTACCATGAAAGGGGCCCCCCTAATCCACAGAGCGCTCTTTGGCAGAGAGAGCCGAGCCGGCAAATCAGAGCTGTCAGCCCTCATCCCCCGCACGCACAAAGTGTCAGCCTAATGTTTGCAAATGATAATTTCCATTTCCCTTGCTCGTCCCTGGTGCCTTCATCCCAGATCAACCCCTGGTCTGGGGTATCAATCGCGAAGCAGCGAAGATAGGTTGGACTGAACTAATTTGAAGTTTCCTGCAGGCCTACCCCAAGTAGAGCTGATTTCATTTCATTTTATTCCCCATTTTCCGCTTTATTAGACTTAGTTCTGACATGGTTTTGTTGTTAGCGAAAACGTCAGGGTGGTGAGGAACTTCTCCGAGAGGTTCCTGCCAGGTTATGGGCAGACAATTTGTCACCGACGGGCATTGCTCAGACACGGTGGGACGGGTACGCAGAAATCCTCGCAACTGCGTGCCAGGGCCCCAGGCCCCCGGGATGGGGCCGCCCGGGCTCAGGACCCATCGGCCTTCTCTCTGTAGAGCAAGGACGGCTGGGCGGAAATCACAGTTTTAATGTCCGGGCACAGAGCAGGACCAGCGGTGAGGCCACCAGGACAGGCCATTGGGCAGCGACCACTGGATGGCTCCGGCCCCCTTTGGGGTTGCTGGACACACAGCCGAACCGTGAAGAGGCTAACTCTTTAGGTTCAGGGGAGCCTGGGTGGGGATCCTGGGTGGGGTCCCCCTGCTCTGGCACCCGCCTGCTCCATGTCTGTGAGCAAATCCTGGGCAAGTTGCTTGCCCTACATCTCCCTACGTGAAAGCGGGAATGTTCCCCTTCACTGTCGGAGTGTGAGGAATCAGTGGGACGGCAGCTGGAGCACTTGACGGCAGGCTGGATATAGTAAGTGCTCATTAAAACGGAGGTATTTCCAACCTGCTGTTGGTCTCCCATGCTCATCAGGCCAGTGCAGGGCTGGGAGGCACGGGGCCAGCCTGATCGGATCCCCTGTCTTTGTTGATGCCCACCACTCTGTGAGTAGTCCCTTGCTTCACTCCCCCACCCCAACCTCCACCCGCCGCCCATCCTCAAAGAGCCATCAAAAGGCTCAGGGAGAACATTCCTCCTCCCAAGTCCTTGCCGACTGAAGCTCCCCGCCTGCGGGGGCAGAGGGCTGCAGGCAGATCCATCCACAGAAACTCCCCACACGAACGCCACGCTCCCTGGCTGTGTGGTCTTGGGCAAGACCGTGACCTTCTCTGGGCTTCGGATTTCCTGTCTTGGAATGAGAATATTCATGTTGTGAGACTGAGCCTTGCATCAGGCTCCACGCTCAGCATGGAATCCGCTTGTCCCTCTTCCTCTGTTCATCTCCCCCCACCCCTGCTATCTCTCTGTCTCAAATAAATACATAAATAGTTAAAAAAAAAAACAACCCGTCTCCAGAGCCGCGGTCCTCAGGACTGAGGAAGCAGGCAGGACGTGTGTGCTGTGACAATTATGGTTATTTTGCTACAGACGGTAGACAGCATGTTCCCGTTAGTGGGAGCCTGTTCACGCTCCTGGCGGTCAGATGGAGTAAGTGGACACAGGGCTGAGAGCTCATTCAGAGGATGGGTAGCCGTTCCTCCCCTGGAATGGCCTGGGTCCTCAGATCCTATGCCGCCACCCCTCTCCTGGTCTAATTCACTCCACCACCACAGCAACCATTGGGAAGTGTGGCCATCAGCATGCCTCAGCCTCTCTCCTCTTGCTCAGAAACCACCTGTAGCTCCCTCACCAACACCTTCCTCTCTGAGAACTCCTGCCTTGGCCATTTTCTCCTCAATCTGTCTTCTTAGTTTTTTCTCTTAAAACAACTTTATTGGGGTGTAATTTTTAGACACTGAAATGGTTCATGTACAATTTGATGAGTTTTGACAAATTTACCCAACTTGGAGATGGGGGTGCCTGGTTGGTTCAGCCAGTGAAGTGTCTAACTTCCTGATCTCAGGGTTGTGAGTTCGAACCCCACATTGGGTGTAAAGATTACTTTAAAAAACTTTAGATACCAGAGTAGTCAATGAAAATATAGCACATTTCCATGACCCCCCAAAGTCCGCAGAAGCCCTGTGCGGACAGTCCTCTCCCTGCCTCCAAGAGGACCCCCATCAGGACCAGGCTCCCCAGCTCTGGGGTGGACCTGGTCCCAGGCCTCCTGCCTTCCTGGCCCAGGACCCCTGCCCCAGACACTTGTGCCTGGAGAGCCCTCTGCCCCTCTCTGCTCTTTGAAGAGCCTCTGAACAGCCCCCACACCCACGTCTCAATTCCTGCACTCTGGGGACCCCTCCGATATCACGTGGAAGCACAGACTTTTACAAGCCCTAATCACTTTCAAATGGTTTTGAAGATTCATGGGGAATGGGTCTGAGAATCCCAGATTCCCCTGGTTGGGTGGGCTCTGAGAGACCCCTACCCTCCAGCCAGAGGCCTCCTAGACTAAACATCCTCAGGGAGGGGCTGCTGCCCTGGGCCACGTGTCCTGGCTGGGCCCTCTGTTCTGGGCAGACTGCCATCGCTGCCCCTTTGGGGATCCAGGAGCCACTCCGATATGTTGGCTCTAATTACTGAGCTCCCCCGTGCCAGGGGAGAGAGGGACCCAAAGGCCCAGGGCTTGCTTTCGGTATCTGCACCCTTTCTACCCTGTCCCCATCACTAGATTCCCCAAGGAACAGCAAATTTCTTCCAAAGACCCCCTCTAGGCATTGCAGTGGAGGAGGAAAGCTATCCTTGGAAGAGTTGGTTCTTACAAGGAAAGGAAATGGGACCCTGCAACCTCTCAGACTATTTACCAGGTGCTGGCTGTCCAGGCCAGGAGGTGCACAGAGAACAGTCCAGCCTTGACCCCTGTTCCATGGAGCTTAGAGCTGCTGGGACAGGTGGGCACTGAACTGGTTGCTGTAAAAAATGTCCAAAAGACCTTTCCGGGTGCAAAGTGCAGGGACGGCAACGTCTCCTGCAGAGCTATGGGAGACTTAGGAGGGACAGTGCAGCGAGGTGGGGTGGGGAGGCATCTCATTTAAGCTGAGACTAGAAGATGAAACGGGGATCCTGGGGTGTGCCAGTCTGGGAGGAGGCGGAAGCGATCCTGGAGATAGCACAGAGCCCTTGAAAATTGTGCCCCATGCCCCAAGGACAAGAGAAGATACCAGTGGGTGTTGAGAGAGATAGGATCAGATGCACATTGTTAAAAAAGCCCCTGCATGGGGGTCCACCTGCGTGGGCCAAGGCTGGGCGCTGCTCCAGGGCCTGGGGAGAGAGCCCCTGCTGGGGGTGGGGGTGGGCGAGTCCGGTCTGGGAGTAGCCAGGCCCCCGGGGTCTGGCCTCTCTCTGCAGGAGGCTCCCTGGCAGACTCCAGTCTCGTGTAAATCAATGGGCATTCTCGTGGCTGTAGCCCGAGGGCAGGAAGGAGTCCAGGCTTTGCTGATGGAATGTGCTGTGTGACCCTGGACCAGCCATTTGACCTCTCTGGGCTTTGGCTTCCCCACTCCCACGTTTCCCACCTCATTTAGTGAGGATAAATAATTAAGACCTTCTGTGTGCTCCCCTCCAGCTTCTCAAAGCTAAGCTGCAGATAGGGTAGCCGTAATTGTGACCACAGGCGTTCCTCCGCCTGTGGCAAAAATCTTTCATTTTGGGGCGGGAGAAAAATGCCCATTTTTTTTTTATTATTATTATAAAGAATCACATTTACTTCAAAAGAAAAACAGCTGGATGTATTTAAGGTACCAGCAAGAAGCAGTTGCAGAAGAAAACAAGGAAATGCCTCCGAAGGGTGCATCCTCGAAGGTTCTAGAACCCGGAGAAATGCTAATAAAACTCCTGACAGCAACCCCCAGGGCTGGGCTCTTAGTGGGTGCCTCCCCCGCCCTGAAGGCCTGGACATCCTGGGCAGCTTGTGGGGAGCTGCTGCGGGTTCCGGCCTGATGTTCTCTGGGCGGGGACTGGGGGCCTTGGATCCGTCACCCGCATTAGGGTCCCAGTCGGATCACACAACCTCTCAGACTTGGAATTCCCTCCCTCCCTCCTTCCGTCCTTTCTTTCTTGTTTTTTGCTTTGTTCATCACGGAAGAGTCCCATGACCAGTAAGCAGACCTGTGCCTGCCCCAGCCTCGGAGCCGTCATCGGTGACTTCCTTCCAGCCTTTTCTCCACCCGCCCACATCTGCGAGGATGCGGCTCTGGCTCTCCCGGACTTGTGTTTTCACACTTGACAGAGGTCTCCAAGACCTTTCTGGGTCATTACACATACGGCCGCTCCGTTCTTTTTGGCAGCTGTAGACTTGAAAAAATTAATTGCCAGACAAGTGCTCTCTTCATCTCTCCCCTACATTCCGGGGCCCCAGAGTCTCTACCACTTTGCACAGCAGGAACTTTTATGATAATTTCCCATAAGGGAGGAAGGAAGCTCTTCCGGCCTTTCCTCTAACATGCCTGATTGAATTTTAAAATAATATTGTACTTCGAAATAATTCCTAGACTCACAGGAAGGGGTAGAGACGGTACGGAGAGATCCTGTACTCTTCGCGAAGCTCCCCACCGTGATAAAATCTCACACAACCACGTGCAGTGTCAAAACTAAACATGCAGGGGTGCCTGGGTGGCTCAGTAGGTTAAGCCTCTGCCTTCGGCTCAGGTCATGATCTCAGGGTCCTGGGATCGAGCCCTGCATCGGGCTCTCTGCTCAGCAGGGAACCTGCTCCCCGCCCCACCTGCCTCTCTGCCTGCTGTGATCTCTGTCTGTCAAAGAAATAAATAAAATCTTTAAAAAAAAACACAAAAAAACAAAAAACTAAACACGTGGCGTTGGTACAACACACCGACCATGGCTTTTATATGCGCTCAGGTGTGTGTGTGCGCGCATCACCTCAAAGATCTCCCTCATGCTACCCCACAGGGACTGCCCTCCCCCCCAACCCCCTCACCCCTGGAAAGTTCCACCGTGTGATGTGCATGACGTCACAGCGTAGGTGATCTTCTGAGATCGTCCATTTCCACTTGGCACGATGGCCTTGAGATCCACCCAAGCAGCTTGTTCTAAAACCTGATGCTTTTCTCTGCTGAGTGCTGTTCCACAGTGTGGAGGGACCCTGTCTTCTTTAGCTAGTCGTCCGCTGGAGGATATCTTGGCTGTGCCCGGTTTGGGGATATGACAAATAAAGCTGCTAGGAGCATCCATGTACAGGTTTTTGAGTCCACGTAAGCTCCCACTTCTCTGGAAGAAATGCCTAGGGGTACATGTGCTGGGCTGCATGTGTATGTCCAGGGTTTTGTTGTTTTTTAAGATTTCATTTTTAAGTCATCTCTACACCCAACGTGGGGCTTGAACTCACAACCCCAAGATCAAGAGTCACAGGCTCCACCCACTGAGCCAGCTGGGCGCCCCTGTATGTTTAGATTTTTAAGACGCTGCCAAGCTGTTTTCCAGAGCGGCTGTGCAACTTCTCATTCCCACCAGCAACGCAGGGAGGCTTGGTTTCTCTGCATCCTGGCCTGTGCTTGCTCTTGCTCATTTCTGCACAAATAGGTGTGTCGTGGAACGTCATCGGGGTCTGGATTTGTGCTGTGGATGATGTTCTCCTGGCCTTACCCGTACGTCCTCCGATGAAACGCCCCTTTGTATCTTTCTAATTGGTTTGCTTTCCACGCTGAGTCTGAGAGCTCTCCCCGCATTCCTGAGACAAGCGCTTGGCCAAAAGTGTGGTTTGCAGGGACCTCCTCCCGGGCTGCGGAGCTGGTCTTTCCACCTTCTTGAGAGGACCTTCCACAGAGCAAAAGGTCTTCATTTTGAGAAAGTCTGATTTATCACTTGTGGTTTCTCATGCGGATCACACTTTTGGTGCCAAGTCTAAGAAGTCAGCATCAAGCCTGGCCTGAACTCCTGAAGATCTTCTCCTACATTTTCTTCGGAAAATTTAATCGGGTTATGGAAATCCATCATCCACTTTGAGGTCATTCTTGTGGAAAGTATGAGCCCTCAGTCGAGAGCTGTTTTGTGGGCTTTTGCCCACAATGCCCAGTCATTTCTGTGCCATCGTTTGAAAAGACTATCCTTCGTCCATGGAGCAGCACTGTCCATCAACTTACGGTCTTTATTATACCTTCTACATAGCCTAACGTCCATATCCTGAATTATGAAAAAGTGTATCACCCAGAATTTGGCCTGATCTTTCTTTCTCTGATTCACCTTCCCTCTTCTTCAACGACACAAACCATTCCTGCCCTGGTGGTGTTGGCATGTGGTGGCCCAGGCCGGTGGCAAACCAGTGACCTGGAATCCCCGTTGTGGGAATCCCTGTCGTGGCCGAGGACAGGCGGTCAGGCATCCCTGCTGGGGAAGCCCACGGCTGAGACCAGCAGAAGCCAAGGGTGAGCCAGGTGGCTGTGGAGGCAAGGAGCCTTGAAGGTCCCTGGCCCGGAGTCTAGGCTTAGGGGTGAAACAGGGAAGGGTAATGTGATCTGATTTGTGTCCGGATGAGCCTCCCCATCTTTTTATCCAAGTGAATGAGCCAGAGCAGAAATGGGCAGAACCTGCCAGATCTCCCCGAGCCGGCCACGCTGGGGCTGCCGTGACCCCCAAGGTTTCTCAGCTGTTCTGCTCTGAGCCCCTTCCCCACCCCGCCCCCAAAATGTCTCCAGGTAATAACCACTGGCCGGGGCAGGACCCAAAGCCAGCCAGCCCAGGCTGCGGGAGGGCCTCGAAGGGAAGCTCTCGGTGATGTATGCAATGGGGGCTGCTGGCAAGACAGCTCTTCTGTTGTGAATGGCCTCTGGGGGTAGATACTGTGAGGTTACGCATCTCATGTCATTAGAAAGCGTGGCCATAAATTAGGCTGCTCAGAAGCATGGGGCGTGTGATAATTAAGCAATAAAAGTCACCGCAGGGGTAAAGGAACCGGAAAACAAAGAACCACTGTTTGTAGCCACACTGCAGGCTGCTCTGTAAAGAGACCTCTGAGTCGAGAGGCATTTCAGAGACAGGAGCCGCTGCTCAAGCAGACCCCTCGCTCGCTCACCTGGTCCCCTCCCAGGGATGCCTGCATACTGGGGGCCAGACTACACCAGAAGGGCCGGGACGCAGGGTGGATGTTTCGGGTCCCGTCTGACTCTGTGTCCATCTCTGGAGCCACGAAGTCCAAAACCTGGAGGGACCCCGCAGGGAGCGGAGCTGGCCGGGGCAAGGGGCAGCAGGGAAGGGAGAGGTGTGGGGCGCCGTGACAGTGACCCTCAGCGCCAGCCGGTAGCTGCTGCACACAGACGGCGCACGGTCAGCACGTGCAGGTTTTCGAGACAGTCTGGGAAGCTGGGCTTTAATGTAAAATTTCCCAGCTTTTAACTATTGCTAACTATGATGGCAGTGTCAAAGTATTTACGGTTGCTCTCTTGAACACAAAGCCAGAGGGGCGCCCGGTGGCTCAGTCAGTTAAGCATCGGACTCTTGGTTTCAGTTCGGGTCTCGATCTCAGGGTTATGAGATCGAGGCCAGTGTTGGGCTCTGCACTGGATGTGGAGCCCCCTTAAAATTCTCTCTCTTCCTCTCCCTCTGCCCCTTCCCCTCTAAAAAAAAAAAAAACAACAAAAACAAAAAATGCAAAGCTAGAGAGGCTGGAAGTTTGCCTCAAGATCCTGGTGGCAGGGAGGGGAGGTGCGTGTGTCTTCTTAATACTGCCATTTCTGCCTTCCCTGGTCTGTAAGATAAGGTCACTGGGGAAGACCAGAGCATTTCCTGGGGCTAAGGCTTAAGCCTCAAAGTGTCCCGGGCCACAACACCTGTGGCCACTCCAGACCCACCGAACCAGAACGTGCCTGTAACGAGATCCCCCGGGGACGGGGACCCACACACCATGCCAGGTTGCAAAGTGCTGTTTTGTGGTTCCTTGGGCTGTGAAAGACTGATTTCTAGTCTTGGGACCTGCTCTAGACGCCCTCCAGAGGATGGAGGGCTGTTTCTAAGTGTGTCCCTGGGGTGGGACGAGGGATCCCTGTGTGTCAGCTCCATATGAGGACAGTTGTCTTTGGATACAGGGCCTACCCCCAGAAAGCATTTGCATAGTTCTTAATCCCATCTCCAGATCCTTAAGTGGACTACCTCTGCAAAAGCCCTTTTTCCAAATAAAGTCATATTCACAGGTTCTAGGGATGAGGATGGAAACAACACTTGGAGGGCCACCCTTCAGCCCGCATACCCTGTATCAGAATTATATTTGCTAAAAATGCGATTTCCTGTGTCCCCCTCCCACTTCCTAGCTCAGAACCTCTAGGGGTTGGGCCCAGGTGGTTCTATTTTTTTTTTTTTAAGGATTTTGTTTATTTATTTGACAGACAGAGATCACAAGCAGGCAGAGAGGCAGGCAGAGAGAGGGGGAAGCTGGCTCCCCGCTGAGCAGAGAGCCTGATACAGGGCTCGATTCTAGGACCTTGAGATCGTGACCTGGACTGAAGGCAGAGGCTTAGCCGACTGAGCCACCCGGGTGCCCTGGGCCCAGGTGATTCTTTTTTTTTTTTTTTTAAAGATTTTATTTAGTTATTTGTTAGAGAGAAAGAGAGAGAGCGAGCACAGGCAGACAGAGAAGCAGGCAGAGGCAGAGGGAGAAGCAGGCTCCCCGCCGAGCAAGGAGCCCGATGTGGAACTCGATCCCAGGACGTTGGGATCATGACCTGAGCCGAAAGCAGCCGCTTAACCAACTGAGCCACCCAGGCGTCCCGGCCCAGGTGATTCTTATGCACCAGAAAAATCTGAGACTCTCTGGCCCGGGGAAATGAAGAAATGATCAGCTTAGATGTGAGAGGCAGAAGCTGGCTAGGATTATTCACCAACAAAAGGAAGGCCAGAAAGACATGGGAGGGGGGAAGCAATGAGCCTGATTCACTGTTTCATTTTTTTCCTTTTTTGCTTAGGATGAAAAATGTCAAACATGCACGAAAGTATGAGCCCACACTGTAATACATGCCCGTGATCAACCCCCAACACCCAACTTCAACCACTATTGATGCGCCCGGCCATCCGTTCCCACTTTATTTGACTGTAATGTATTTCATTGTTTGCGGAAGCTCCTTTTTAAGATTTTTATTTATTTATTTATTTATTTATTTATTTATTTATTTGTCAGAGAGAGAGAGAGAGCAAACATTGGCAGACAGAGAGGCAGGCAGAGGCAGAGGGAGAAGCAGGCTCCCTGCCGAGCAAGGAGCCCGATGTGGGACTCGATCCCAGGACGCTGGGATCATGACCTGAGCCGAAGGCAGCTGCTTAACCAACTGAGCCACCCAGGCGTCCCGGAAGCTCCTTTTTAAAGCAAATTGTAAACAACCAATTATTCTACCCACAAGCCCTTCCGTATACATCTCCAACAGAAACACTTGAATAGCTTCTAAACCTCGGTTAAGGTTAACGCTCACTTGTCCCGCAATCTCCCATGGATGGCACCTGCTGGGTGCATTTCTCAGGTCACTGTCATCTACCTCCCTTTCTCCTCCTCCCTCCCCACTGTCCAGTGTTTGCTGACGTACTCAAGTCGCTTGTCC
>RCUC01122549.1:0-39193 GCA_003697995.1 Taxidea taxus jeffersonii
AAAAAGGAGGCAATGGAGCACAAGGAGGTGGTTTAGATGCAGAAGGGATGATGGATGGCGGGTTGAGGGTGGGGCACAGATTCAGAACAGTCTGCTGAGAAGCGATCTGGCCCTGCTCCTGAGAATCCTGGAGGGCTTCGAGGACCGTGGGGGAGGGGCTGATTCAGCCTCGCTGGGTTTCTCCCAAACAACACAACCAGCTGGACGGGGACCCTCCCAAACTAGACAACCAGCTGGCCAGCTGAGCCCAAGGACCCTGGCATGCTGAGGGGGTGAGAGTGGGAAGAGTGAGAACTCTTTCTGAAGGACCTGTCTCAGGGTCCTTCCCTCCGTGTGGGCTCCAGACCCGTAGCCCCGTGAAAGCCCGTGAGTGGGCAGCAGCAGGGCAGCCCAAGGCCAGGGAAGGTCTGGGTCGGAGGTGACCCTGGGGCCAGTGTCAGCCTCTGCCTGTGAGCCGAAGGCCTGTTCTCCAGGGCCTGGGAGCTGGGAGGGAAGCGGGGGGAACCGAGCACCAGTGAGAAAGCACCTGGAGACACTTTCAAGTCTTTGCTATAAAAGTGTAGAAAGAAAATCATTACTTTTACCTTCCTAGCTGTCATTTCCAGCCCGGCCTCCACTAGACAGCACACAGAGACAGCATCCCCCACCTCTGATAGTTCTCTTTCCCAGAGAATTTTGGCCTAGAAACTCTTTCCTTCACAGGTCAAGCAGCTGGGCATGTCTGGCTGGAGCGACTGGCCCAGAAGAGTCACGTTGGTATCATAAGGACTTTGGTTTGAATCCCAGATCACTTCCTTATTAGCTGAGTGACTTCAAGCTGGAAACTCATTTCCTCATCTATACAATGGGGGCAAGAGTAAATCTTCCTCATAAAGCCCATGAAGATTAAAGGGGTAATGCTTGTTAAGATCTTTACCCAGTACCTAGTTCATAAGAAGCTGTTACTATGGGGCACCTGGGTGGTTCAGTTGGTTAAGGATCTGCCTTTGGCTCAGATCATGATCCCAGGATTCTTGGATCAAGCCCCGCATCGGGCTCCTTGCTCAGCAGTGAGTCTGTTTCTCCCTCTCTCTCTGCCCCTCCACCTGCTTGCTCATGGGTTCTCTCTCAAATAAATAAATAATAAAATCTAAAAAAAAAAAAAAAAAAAAGAAGCAGTTACTATTACTACATTATGATTGTTACTGTTTTTAAAGTTCCTGACAGAGCCAGGCCTAGAATCTAGTTCACCTGGACTGTAGGACAAGTGTCATCCTGAAACTTTGCCTTAACCAGCTGGAGTTGCTTTGGGTTCCTTGGCCTGTTTGGGGTTCTTCAGAGGCAGGGAGTCAGCTAACATGAACTCATGAAGCTTTGGTTGTCCGTTTCAACTGTCTGTGTTGGTGGTCCTGCACTCCCCACTTCTGTTTCTCAGACCCATATCTGATGGGGAGGAAGGCTTTGTCTTCTGACCTCCCTTGTCCCAAAGGCCACTCCAGGGGTGGAGCCCCGGGCCCTGGCACTTCTCTCCCAGCACACTGGTCCTCTCTCCTGACCTGGTGTTTGGACTACGCCATCGAGGGCTGTTTGCTTTCCCAAGCCCAGCTGCTAATGGCTAATTTTCCGTGAATCATAATCGCTTTACCCCATTAGGCAGGATAATGAAGATTGGATGGTGGGCCTGTTTGCTCAGCACACAGAGGCGCTGACAGCTGTCCTGGGCTCTCCCCCAGCGCCCATCCACAGCATTGGCTGCCTCTACCCCTGACACCCAGGTCATCCTCACTCTGGGGGCTTGAAGAGCAGCAAAAGGTCCACAGACCCGAGGTGGGTCCTTCAGTGAATTCCATAGGATGTTTATTGCCCTCCGGTTGCAGGAGACCTGCTACCCAGGTTGCTGAGAGCTGGTTGTCGCTAACATTTACTGGGATTCACATGCCATCACCGCATGCTTCCTGGGTGCCAGGCTCGGTGCTAAACACACATTTAATCCTCCCAATGGCCTTACACCATCACTATTCTTATTAAGCCTGATTTACAGATGAGAAAACTGAGGCCAAGAGAGGGTTTGATAAAGTGCTCAAAGTCACACGGAGGAGGAGGCAGAGCCAGGACTTGAATTCAGGCAATCTGACTCCAGAGCCTAGGTTCTTCATGATCCCTCCCTGGTCTGTGTCTGGAAAGGACGCAGTTTTCCTTCTTTCCCGCCTCCGTCTCCATTCTCTGGCTTTGTATTTTTATTTCTCAAGAACCAGGCAGGTCCCGCATTGCAGGGCATGGTGCTGAAATCTTGGTTGCTTCCCAATTAACAGAAGATTATAGTTCCCCTAGCTCTTCGGCTATCCCCTGAAGATCATTACATGCAGAAAACGAAAAATGTGGAGGGAAAAAGAATCCTGCATTATGAAACCAAGTAGAAATCATTCAAGGTATCTGTTGTTTTTGGATTATCCAGGAGTGTGGATAATCATGAGTTGGATGTATTTTTATGCGCAATTGAATCTGCAGCGTCCCAGCAATGACTGCAGTACAATTTTGGACAACAAATTAGTTTCAGATGAAGGACTCTTGCTCCTCCTTGAAAAACATTCTTCATTTCAAATTATCCTCGCTGCCAGCCATCAGGGCTGACAAGAAAGCAGAGAATTAAGCTGTTGATACAAATCTTAGCTCTCCGCTGTCCCTCATTTGCTCATCACAGATTCTCTCTATATTTTCCCCTTCAGGGGACGTCCGGAGCAGGGAGGAGGAGCGGGCCCCGCGTTATGGCGGCGGGCTTCAAAGCTCTGCGCGAGCTTTCCTTCCACCCTGCTGGAGGCCTTTGCTCCTTTGACAAGCCCTCTGCCAATTCTAGAAACAGGGCCAGCTCCGAGGGGCCTTGGAGCAGCTGGGATGAAACCTGCAGCTTGTCCCCTGGGCTGAGCTCCCTGACAGGAGACCCCACCCAGAGGGTGTGGCTGCCTGCTGCTGTCTCCCTGTCCACCCCAGCAGCCAGTGGGAACAAGGACCTGGCGAAAGGTACACTGCGACACTTGTGAACGCAGCCTAATGTACAGAGTGGAGTCATGAGGTTGCATACTTGGAAATAATGTAACGTTGTCTATCAACTACAATTAAAAAAGACCCTCAACATTAAAACAATGAAAAAATAGAAAAAGGAAAATAAAGTGGGAGGTCCAAAGGCCCACACAAAAAGGCTGGCTCAGTGCTAGTGCTCTGTGGCCCTGGTCTTATTTAACCATCTCTGTTACAATTCCTGGAAGAGGGTACACCTGTCTTACCTTGGGGAGACTGAGGCGCGGGGAGGTTGCCCCTTTTCTGGGGTCACACGGCTCATAAGTGGTCTTTTGGGGACCGGAACTCTGACCCTATGCCAGAATCTTTGTTCTTTCATTTATTCTATTTGGTCTGCACCTGCCATTTGGTCTCCATTTGGAAGGGGAGGTCTTCCTTTAGATCTAGTCCAGGCAAAATTGTAATTCCTCCTTTCCTGGATTGGACTCCCACATGAAGTCCCACATCACAGGTGTCCCTTCACTTCCTAGAAGGGAAGGAAATCACATCAGAAATGTTACAGAACCACCTTCAAAAAAAGATGAAATCGGCTGTGTGACTTTGAAGCATTGTGTTATGGTTCTATTGTTTTGCAGTACAAAAAAGTCACAAAACTTACATCAAATTAGAAAATCCAAAGAAGAAAGAGCACTTTGATGTCAGTTGGATGATAACCTTCAATACTAGCACGTCTACCCAGTTGGCCTTCTACCCTTCTGCCCGTGTGATCTCGTTCTTTCATAATAGCAAAGCATCAGAAGAGCAAACGTATCTAGCACTTGCGGTATGTGTTGGGAACTGCTCCAAGCACCTTGGCTTCATAGCTTGTTTAGTCTGTACAATAAGCATATGAGATAGCTGCTATAATCCCCAATTTACAGATGAGGAACGTGAAGCCCAGAGTGGTCAGGTAACTCGTTCAGGGTCACACAGCAAGTAAACAGCAGAAGTGGGATTTGAACTTGGGCACTGTTCTCTTAATCATACCCTTAGACACTTCCACAGCTCTTTGTCACTCAGCAGACACATTTCTTGCTCTCCTTTGGGTGTATACTCTGTTGGGTATGATAACTTTAGCTGTGATCTCTTGCATGGTTCTCTGGGCCTCTGAGAATCATGCTACGTCTGTACTTCGTGTTTCTCCCCAGGGACAGCTTTGTCTTGATAATGGAGCTCTGTAGCTCTGTAGCACTAAGAAGCTTGGTTTTTCCTTCTCCCTGCATGGAGCCCAGCACCATGCCTTGCAAGAACCTTGCTCCTTTGCATGTGGCTTATTTGATAAATGCATCTTGGCTGCACATTCTGTGCTGGCATTGGCCTAAGTGCTGAGGGGTGTGGGAGCAGCACAAAGCCCACTGGGGGAACTCTTTCTCTATTCCACCCACCCCCCCCCCAACTCCATCCTTACCCAGAAGGCAAGGACGACTGAAGATCCAGGGCGGCCTTGAATGGTAAAGCCATCACACCAGGGCAGCCGAAGAAGGGTGTAGGAAAGCAAAAGCAGCAGGGACTCCAGATAATGAACCTTAGTCCTCTTCAGCCTCAGCTCTAGCTAGATCTTGTGCTTCTAGACGGTGGGCTGCCAAGTGGAATCGTTTCTTGCTCCCCCACTGCATTGGGAACAAGTAGATCTTGAGTCACTGCATTTTGGTGGTGGTTTTTCATTGTATTTGGAGTGTAATCGACATATAATATTTTGTTAGTTTCAGATGTCCTGCATAGTGTTTTGACAATTCTGTACATAATGAAGTGCTAGCCGAGATGAGTGCAGTTGACATCTGTCACCATACAGAGGAGTAATTTCATGTTGGGTGGGGGAAGCTGCCCCTTGGGCATTGTTTGGTGCTGGTTACAAGGAGAAATGTTCAGGATTTCATAGGGAGGCTTGGGGCTTGTGGTGTCAGCCAGAGTCTCCAAAGAAAATGAATGTATCCCAGGTGGTTCCAAAGAAGAGGCCTTAGTGAGGGGAAGGTTTCCAGAGGTGTGGACAGGGTTAAGGGCAGAAACATGGAATGGTGAGCCACAGAAGGCTGGAGAGACCAGGTGGACCGAGCCGTGCCCCCAGGGGAACTGTGTAAAGGGGGCCGCCCTGCTGGAGCTTCAGTCAGGGAGAGTTAGAGTCAGGCTCGTGGCCCCAAAGCAGGCAGTCATGGGAGGAAGCGCCCCCACATTTCTCTGCTCCCTCTTTTCTCCTGAACTCTGCCAGTGCCTCCCGTTGGCACACCCTGCTGGGAACTGTGAGGGAGCCTGGCTGATGAAGGCCCCTGAGGCCAGCATCCTGGGGCACAGAGGAGAGGGGAACAATGGGGAGCAGAGGTAGGTGTAACATAAGTGGAGCATGGTCCTTCCTGTCCCTCCTGCCCATGTCTACTCACAAGGGGCCTTTAACTTCTCTGCGGGAGCAGGATGCTAGTGCAGAAGGACCAGCCCAAGCTGGGGCTCAGCCTGATGTGGGCCGCTGTACTCTGGTTCTCACTTTCTCTCCCTACTTTCCTCTGCCTCCCCCTCCTCCTTTTCTCTCTCTCTCCATCAAGAGGCCCCATTTGTCCTTGCCTGGTTCTAGTCACTCACTGCTGCTTCTCTTCTCCTTCTCGGCCCTCCACTCTCTCCGTCCAACCCACTGGAAGAACCTTAGTGGCTGGGCGGGTCCAGAACCAATGGTTGCTCCTGACCCCTGTTTTCCAGCGGCCAGCGCAGTGGGCTGTCAACTGCTTTGTCTTCTCATTCAGTAAAGGCTTTCGGGGTCCCTTCTAGGTGCCTGGTACTGTGCTAGGATTCAGAAATGGCTATGGCTTCTGATCCTTAGTACGACCGCCTGGCACCTGCAGCGCAGTCTGCCTCCCTGGCTTCAGTCCAGTGTGCTCTAGGAAGTCTCTTCTGTTCCTGGGTGAGGGGACTGGGCTTGCAACCTGCCAGATTTTGTGTATGTGGACAGATAAGGGGAGGGGCCTATTTCCTGGAATTGTGTGGCTTTGGACATGTCACCCAGCGTCTCGCTATGGTCTTTCTATGCGGGTGGAAGATAGACCTCACAATCCTCAGCTTTCCCATCACTTTGGGCCCTAATGGGGCGATCAGTCATGTTGCCCCGCCTCCTACCACTGGCACATGACCTAGGCTGGCCAGTCAGCACGCCCCATCCTTCCTGTGTGACGATTCATCTAGATGTGGGCGCGGAACCCTACGGTTACCTGTGGGTTTTCCCTGACTGCTTCTCCTCCCCTCCCCCTGCCTTTCTTAGCTCAGCTCCATCTCAGTGACAATTCCATCCTTCCTGTTGCTCTGGGAAGAAATCTTGGAGTCCTTTTGACACTTCTCTTTTTCCCAACCCACATATGACCCATCAGGAAGTCACCATGGCTCCATTTCAAACTATGTCTTGAATCTTACCACTGCTTCTAGTCTAGTTGAAGCCACCATGGTCTCTCCCCTGTCTCACCGCAATAGTTTCCTCGTTAGTCTCAGGGTCCCAATTCACGCCTCCCGCAGTCAGGAGGCAACACAGCAGCCAGAATGAGGCTTTGAAAACGTTAAGTCAGAGCATGTCATTTCTCTGCCCCAAGCCTGTCTCTATAAAGCCATACATAAAATGCCCCTCCAACTCTTCAGTGACAACCCATTTCTCTCTCTCTGCAAGGACTTACATGATATGTCCCTCCTCCCTGTGCTTTCTTGGACCTGGTTATCTCTACTATCCCCTTTCTTGTCTGCTCTGGTGATGCTGGTCCCTTCCTTGTTCCTCCACGGTACCAGGCACACCCCTCTTCAGGACCTTAGCTGACATGCTCTTCCTTTGAGTACCTGCCTTGCTCACTGTCCTGCATCTTTCAGATCAAGTGCCACTTTCTCAGTGAGGCCTTCTCTGCCCCTCCCTCGAGATTAATGACAGACCACCTGGCACTACCATCACCCTCACATTTTCTCTGCAATTATCACCATATAACATGCTATATCCTTCATCTACTTATTTTGTCATTTTTTAAATTCTCCCCACCCTACCTGCAGTAGAGTATTTATTCCACATAGACGTGAGCTTTACATTTTTTTGTTCATGGCTACGTCCTTGAGCCTGACCATGGTAGGTGCAGCCTAAATCCTTGTTGAATGAATCCATGGACCTGAAGGATTGGCCTTGGGAGGATGACCTCTCCCCCTTTGCATTGTGGGCCCTCAGAATTCAGGCTTGGTGCTGTTTCCTCTCCCGCCACATAGACAGAATCTCCATGAGAGTGTGGCCCTGATGCAGAAAGGCCAGAGGTGAAGACACCAAGTTCTGAAGACACGGTTTGAGTCCCTGGACCATCCATGTCTCCACCAGAAGCAGCCCACTCCTGCTTGGGCATCCCAGACCCCTGGAACCTCCTCTTTGGCTTGGCTGCTTTGAGATAGGGGATCACTTGCAACAGAATGAAACCTGGACAAGAAAGGCTGGTTCCTGGGACATGTGCTAATTTGGCCAAGTGAGTGGAGACACTGGGAAGGGAGAGCAAGCCATAGAGGTGAGGGGTGGTATTTGTTCTGCTGGGTTCCCAGGTAGGCAGGGCATAGTATTTTAACTATGAGAGAATCTGAGAGCAGGAGCTGAGTTTCCCCTGCCTGCCCTTGCAGATCTTCTGAAGGCAGACCTCCACCTGGGACTCAGGGCCGCATGGGACAGACAATTCAGACTGGTAGTCCCACCTAATTCCAGCCCTTCTCAGATCACTGCAAGTGGCATCAGGAAAGGGGTGTCCTGGGCACTTGAAATAGCTTTGACCATGGTATCTGAAACCCTAGGCCAGAGTGTTGGCTCTGCCATCTACCTTGGGCAAGTCCCCATGTCTCCTGTGGCCTCAGTTTCCATCTGTAAAGTGAGAAGGTTGAAATAAATTACTCTTAAAGTTCCTTTCAGCATGACTTTCAGTGGGGGCAGAAGAGCATTATGATTAAGTGTGAAGGTTCTAGGTTCAGATGGCCTGAGGTCAGTTCTACTTATATATATAAGCCTAACCTCTGAGCCTCACATTAAAATGGGAATAGGGTGCCTGGGTGGCACCCTGGGTGAACATCTGACTCCTGATTTTGGCTCAGGTCACAATCTCAGGGCATGGAATCGAGCCCTGTATTGGGCTCAGTGCTCTGCTTGGAGTCTGTTTGAGAGTCTCTCTCCCTCTGTCCCTACCCTTCCCCCTACACTGCATGTGCACACACACACACACACTCTCTCTCTCTCTAAATAAATAAACAAAAAATCTTTAAAAATAAAAAGAAAGTGGGAATCATCATACTACCTACGTCATGGGGTGGCTGTAAGAATTAAGTGAGTACAACATATAGTTCTAGGCACACACTAAGTCCTCAAAGATACTAGCTCTCATATTATTATTATTATTTACCATTTCACTGTTCTTGATTTTTCCTGGATCCTGACGTGATTTATGCACCCATCTTTAAGCTTGACCCTCTTCAAAGGCAAGGCCCTCCCCCGGGTTTGTGGCCGCCTTGCTTGTACATGCGCAGTGGCCGTTGTCTCCTTCTGCAGGGACCAGAGGCAGCAATGAGTGGCCCCTGGGGCCAGGAGTCAGCTTCCCCTTCCGACTGAAGGCTGGTGCTGACATCACTCACTTAATTTGGAGAATTTCCACAGCACTTTTAACATATTTTGCTTGGGCTAGCTTATTTACACCAACTGTATATCTTATCACTGTCATAAATTTTTATTCCTATGGACGTATCTAAACTTATGGGTTGAAATAACATAATTTACATGCTGTTTAGTATGCAGATTGAGTTAATCTGTTTCTGTAAATTCACCACCAGGCCTGTGCCTAACCCTCTCCCTCCAGGACCAACCTGATTTGAATATCTCACTCAGTTGTGAGGGGGGCGGTGGGACATGCTTGGGTCACAAGCCACCCCTAGGCAGCTGAGCACCTCACTGCCTGTGTCCACAGCTCGCCTGGCACATAGCTTCCCCCAGCAGAGGCCTCCTTCCCCAGGTCCTGCTCCCACAGACCCTCCATCTGAAGGTTTAGGGGCCACCAGGAACCACTTTGCTATCTGAGGCTGCATCCTGAGATAAGAAATCAGTGCCAGTGAGACTGGAAGGGGGTGTGGTGAGCTTGGAAAGCACCTGCAGATACAGAGGAAAGAAGCTGATGCCAAGTGTTATTGGGGAGGTTACCCCCGTAGGCCAGCGGGCTCAGTCCACTGAGTCCGCTGGAGATGGTTTTGAACGTGCCTCAGACTTGTCCCACCAAAGGGGGAGGGAGCAAGGATCCTGATGTGCCAACTCCCTGCTGGCCTTGGCTGAAAGCTGTTTCTAGAAGCAACAACTCCAGTGCAGGTGGCCTGCTCCTTATGTTGGCCAAGAGAAGCCTTCAGGTGAGAGCGGTAGGCACCCAAAGAAAGACACCGTTAGCTTTTACCCGAATAAAGAACAATGAGGCTTGGTGAGGGGTGCAGTTTTGTTCAGTTTGGTGTTCAGTAAATGCTTGTTGAATGGACAATGTATGATCAGTCAAGTTTCTCTCATGAGCCTCTAATAGTCTTTTCGATCTCGCTAATTTCCGCGGTCTAGAGAGACCACCCCCAGCAGGTGACTTCAGTGTCTCTCTTCTAGAACAAGGACCCATCAAGCCATTTGCTGTGATGCTCTTTCGACTTCTCTGATTTAGTAGAGTCAGGGATTCTCACTGGCATTGCTATCTCCTGGAGACCTTCAAAGATATTCTATTACTCTACTCCCAGATTCTGGATTCAGTCGGTGTGGGGTATGCCTGGGACACGGGTAGTTTTAAAAGATCCCAGAGGATTCTAAAGTAAATCTGGAGGTTGAGAACTATTATTCTCATTCTGTGCTCCTGCTTTAACAGAGCCCCTGGACTTAACTCTTTGTTTGCTGGGACTTAAAAGATCAGCTCTTTCGTCAACACCCATCCCCACACCCCAGCCTGAATTCTAAAGTTGTAGGCAGCGATGTTTGAAAAATATCACCAATTAGAATAAGATATTTGGCATAGTATCATATTTAATAGTTGTAATTTAGAAGCAACCAAATGGAATATTACACAGACAGAACAGATGATTTTATAGATAGTATAGTTACTGGGGAAAAGGCCTAGGAGAGACAATTAAGTAAAAAAAAAAAAAGCAGAATGCCAACTTGTGTCTACACTCTGAGTGGAACTATGTAAAATTATGCATGCATATAAATAAAACACCAAAGAGGACCAGAGAAAAATGAAAGCAGTGGATGTGTTAGTTTAATAAGATAGCGGATGATGCTTGTTTTTGAATTATTTCTTTATGGTTGCAGAATTATTGCTTACTGTTGTTATTGTTGTTGAATTGCTTCTTTATTATAACAGAAGCAAAGAAATGGCCACATTGCTCCAAGCGTAGGGCCAAATCCCCTGCCTCTCTGGGAGAGTTCTTTAGGCTTTTTTTTTCTCTTACCACTTCTGTGACACTGGGATCAACCTCTGCACTTGTAGGAGAACCTCTTCTTTGCCTCTTAAGTGCCTAATGTATGCCAGCACAATGTTACTACAGGCCTGGGGATATATAGATCAGCCATTCCCCTGCAGGCACTCACTGTAAGGAGGGAGAAATTGACATAAGAACAAACATTCCAATAATTGTAAGACAATGACATGAGCATGATAATAAGTGTATGAACGAAGTTCTGTGTAAGCTCAGATAAATTTGCTTCAAGGGAATCTGGGAAGGTAGAAAAGAGGAAATGACATTTGACCTTGGTCTTGAATTATAAATGGGAGTTCACTGGGTAGAAAACGGATGGGGGTGTAAGATAGGGTGGGGAGGAACAGGTATTCCAAACAGAATGAATAAGGGCGAAGACTTATAAAAGCACAGTATGTTTAGCAAATGCAAATAGTTAGGTTTAAGATGGAACACATTCATTTATCAATTTATTCAACAAGTAATTATTGGGTATGTTTTGTGTCTCAAATACTGGGCTAGATATTGGGGAGACCAAGATTACCAACTTTGCCTCTGTCTTGAATACCGATCATAATAACAGAAGATATTTTTTGAGTGCTTTACATGCATGAACTTAGGTATTCTCCCTAACAGTTTTATGAGTGGGCACCACTCTTGTTTCCTTTACAGTTGAGGAAATCGAAACTGAGAGAGTTTCAAGGACTTGTCCATGGCCACACATCGATCATGCAGTGGAGCTCCTGGTTCTTACAGTCTAGCAGAAGAAACAAAGAGGCATGATTACAAAGTAGGGTGATAAGTCTTGGATGGAAGTAGGGGAGCTCAGAGGAGAGTTCTAGAAGTAGTCAAGGAAGACTTTTTGGAGAAAGGACTTACTGAGCCATAGAAGATGCATAGGCAGTAGACACAGAACTTGGAGGTGTGGGGAAGAGCAGGGCTCTATGACAACGGATGATAGAGCTGGCAAGGCTGGCTGGGGTCAGTTTATGAAAAGTCCTTGAAACCCTGCTAGGGAGCTGAGACTTCAGTCTATAAGCAATGGTGAACTAACAAGCTTCTTTGTTCTCTTGTTAATCAGGAGGCTGAGTCACTTCGGGATGATTCAGCCACACCAACTGTGAACTCTCCATGACCGTGAACTATTGATGACTTGGGCTAATGAGCAGAAGAATGGCGTGGTTAATCTAAAAATAGTGGACAATGGAAACGAACCCTAGCCTGCTCATGGAGGCCACCAGGGCATGATTTGCTGCTCTGGGGGATGCAGCTGATTTGCTTCGTTCCTTAAAGTTCTGCCTCTGGCCCATGTTAAATCTGCTTGTTCTGGAGAGCGCCTGTGGCCATCACACCAGCCTCAGTATCACAGGGGGCCAGGATAAGACCCTTCATTGGGCTAACAGTAGCAGGATAGGGTCCTGCCTATGCTGGTGTTTACTGCCACCCCGTCGCTAAGGACATCCATTGGATCTGGAAGGGTGGAAATGAGTTCACTGTCCCCCCAGGGGCTGAGATTGCTGAGATGGCTGGAGCAGAGAGAAACTTGGAGGTTTTAGAAAAGCTCTGGCTTTGGAAGGAAGGGTGCTGAGTGATTAATGCTGCAAACTGCCTGGAACAGCCAATTGATAAAGCTATAAAAGTCAGAGCGGCACAGGAAGCATTGACCCTGAGACTACATGCCTGGAGGGGAGATTTTCCCCCCCGCAATTTTCATTGTGATAATGTGGAGGTATTCTGTGAGTGGAATCCAGGGGCCATCAAGTATATGTTCAGGTGGCTGTAAAGGAAGGGGTTTTGATCCTGCTCTGAGAAAGCTACCTTGGGGCCGGCAGAGAGCACGTTACTGCATTAGAACCTTCCGTAGTTAAGAGAAAGTTCTTGGTTGAATTGCGAAAGGGACCTATAAATAACTGTAAAATCCTGACTAGCTGGGCCTCCTTCTGTGTTAGATACAGCCCTAGATGCAGAGGCCCAGACCACGTGAGGTGGGGACCCAGCTCTGCCACTAACTTAGGAAACCACTTCGTCTCTCTGTACCTGTTTCCTTCACTGTGAAATGAGGGGGTCGGGCTGAATGACAGCTCATCCTTGCCCAGTCGCAATTGTCTCTCACTTGTGGATGCCATTTTATGGATAGAAAGCTCAAAGACTATTGATAAAGGCCACAAAAGTGCAGATTTGCTCACAATACAGATTTTCAGAGAGCTGGGGTGCCAAGGGAGTTTAGGGTGGCCTGCCCTGGATGCAAGAAATAAGGAGGCATATTGTTTATGGAGGTATTCTTATTATTTGACAAAGACAGAGAGTAGGCAAAGGGAGAGGGAGAAGCAGCCTCCTCACTGAGCATGGAGCCCAAGGGTGGTGCTCCACCACAGGACCATGGATCATGACCTGAACCGTAGGCAGTCACTTAACTGACTGAGCCACCCAGGCGCCCCAATCTACAGAGGATTTAAAGCAGTAATGAAACCAAGGAGAAGACAGTCTAATTTTTGTGGTTGCCATGCACTGACAATTCCGAGCAATGTCACTGATAAAATACTCCCCCTCACCTGGGCGGACCACTCCCACCACGTACCCCTCTTTGGAATGCCACTGGTTAGCTGTAAAATTATCTCAGTGTTCTTTCAATTTCTCTGACTACAGAGGGAGAGAATCTTGCCAAGGTGGTAACTCTTTCCTTACTACCTGGTAGCACTGATTGGCGTCAGGTAAAGAAGAGTGAAGAGTGACTCTGAGTTATCCTTTTAACAAGGGGGCTGGGCGACAATGGTGGGCTAGAGTGGCACCAAGGAAGCAGGGAGAATAAAATGGAGAGACCAGAGCATGGAATGGGCTGGGTGGTTGCCTTAGGAAGGCGGGGACTTGAGGTGCCTGACAACAGAGCCCAAGTGCATCTCAGATCCTTGGCACTTGGGACTGTCCCTGGAGATTTTCCCTTGGTACATTTCAGATGGATTTCTTAGATATGACCTGCTCTGCACTCCTCAGGTCATACCACCCACCACCCTTTTTTAGATTGGATTTCCTCTCCACCCTGTCCTGGTCTCTAGAACCTTCTGGGGGACCCCCACATCCCACATGGCCCCCACCATCTGCAGGCTTGGTTTTCTCGGTGCTCAGCCTTCTACATGATGGTGTTGCTTCGGGGTGTCTCTTTCCAAGGAGACACTCTTTTTTTTTTTTTTTTTAATTTTATTTATTTGACAGAGAGAGCAAGCACGAGTAGTTGGAGAGGCATGCAGAGAGAGAGGGGGAAGCAGGCTCGCTGCTGAGCAGAGAGCCCCATGTGGGGCTCGATCCCAGGACTCTGAGATCATGACCTGAGCCGAAGGCGGAGGGTTAACCCACTGAGCCACCCAGGTGCCCCCAAGGAGACACTCTTGACAGCAGTGGAATAATTGTGCCTCTTTTCTGGGAGCTGACTGGGCTGCTCTGGCGAGGGCTGGAGGGATCTCCCGAAAAAATAGCAGTGTGGTGAGGCTGGAGAAGGGACGTCGAACCTAAAGGGAGAAATCCTTGCCAAATGAAATAAGATGCTGTTTCTTCGTTTTTGTTTGGTTTGTTTGCCAAATGAGAGCCCCGTTAGGAGCAATTATGCTTACAACCCACCCAACCCACTCCACACCAAGCCACAAGCCATGAGGACCAGGTTCTGGTTTTTCCCCAATCTGCAGTTTACTCTCTTACACATACCGCACATGTATTTCCTCTTGCTCACTTAGTTCCTAATTGTTATCTGGCAGGAAGAGAAGTGGAAGGGAGAGCTTCCGCTGGAGTTTCTTGTATTTCTATGGCCCTTTCTTTTCTGATTCTGAAAGCCACATGCACTTAGAAAGCACTATAGAAAGCTGGGGAAATGAACATTCCAGGTAGAAAAAACTACTTCCTGGGACTCCCATCTCCGGAGATGACCATTATCTACCTGCCAGCTGTGGTCTCAGAAGTTCTGTTTGTGAGGGCTTGCTTGCACTGTCACATTTAGGCTTTTACTGGAGGCCCCTGGGCACTGGCCCTCCCTGGACCTGGTGGAAGGAAAGTTTACTGTTCTGGTCCAAGCACTGTCCCAGCCCAGAGGAAGCCGGGGTCTCTCGGTCGGTGGGTTCCCCGAAGGTGTGGCGTGTGCGTGGTCTTGCTCTTCTGGCCTCTGGAGCTGTGTCCTTCAATTTGCTTTTGAAATGCCTCTTCTTGCTCACAGTTGGCAACCTTCACACACATACAACATTTCTTCATTTAGTAATGTAAAGTCTTTTCACACTCATTTTATTCCCTTATATTGTTTGAAAACAGCATACACGATTGTAAGGCTATAGTGGATATTTACAGTTTCTTTGGCTGGTTAGCAAGCAAGACCCACATCCTAGTTTTGGGAAGCCCCCGCCCCCTTGTAGGCAGACCCCTTTCTTCCTCACAATGGAAATCAGAGGAGAGTCTCTCTTCCCCAGCCCAAGGGCCTGCTCGGGGCTAGTCTACAACATTGCTTCACTGGCTCAGGCTCTACTCTCTCACGCATTGACTCTTGAGGGAGCCACGGCAAGAATTCAGGAACAGTGCAGACATTCTTCACAGTGAGGGCAGAGCCCTGGAGATTTGGCACTTAGCCATGTCGGTTTTGAATAACCCTTGGTGGCGGTGGCCTGTGATGGCAGAGACGCTGTTCTCCCAGCCAGGTCTAAGGAGTGACCTGGGTCATTTCTGCTGGCCATCCTTGGTTCTGGACCTATGTCAGAGCCTGGTTCTCCAGTCTTCTGTTGATTCTGTGAGTTATGATATTCTTCTAAAAGAACATCTTCTAAAATTCACTTTCTCCAAACATTAGCTAGACTGCTTATAACAAAGAACCCTGACTTATACATATCATTGGATTTTTGTCTTAAAGATTTAAATGCTGCTTAGTACCTTACAACATACTTATTTGAATTTCTGTTATTTGTTACATCTGCTTCCCTAGGCCACATGAGTGGGGAAGAGAGGAAGAGGGATGGAAAGGATGAAAAAAGCATTGTAACAGGGTTCCCCCTGCTCTATCCTTAGGTGCAATAGTAGGGCACTCCAATCATTCCTTCCAGAAGGTCCACAATGTATCTGGGCTCCTAATTGCCTGGTACTTAGCCCTGCATCTCCTCCTGGCCCATCCCAGAGGTTTCTGGGGGGACTCCTGCAAGTCTTTTTGCTTCCATCCCTGTCTGTCTGTGAGCTGCTTGACTTCCTCTAAACCATATTCACTAACCAACTATACAGACTGGTTCTTCTCTTTGAAGAAACTAAGATATTTCAGCTATTGTCCTGAGCTATAATCGGGGCCTCAGGAATGGCCATGCACTCGGGGTGAACCTCATGGGTAAGTGCCACAATCCCTTCCTGGAGCCTCGGTCGTTTCGTTTCTGTCCCTCCAGGTCTGCCCATCCCCAGAGGAATTATTTTCCAGTTTCATGATCTTCTCTCAGGTCATACATACCCTATAAGATCTGGCATAGTGCAGTGGAGAGAGAAGACTGTGATCGGGAGCAGCATCTGTCTGCTGCTTGGAGCAGGAGCTAAGCAGAGAGAACCACATAAGCCCTGGCAGAAAAGCCAGTCCATGTTGAGGATGAGGGGCCCAGAAGGATCCTGCCTCAGGCCAGAGTGGGAGCAAGAAGATATTTTTTTCAAAGCTCGTGGGTCTAACAAGATCTCTAGGATCCCAAGAGCCAGCAAAGAACAGGAGTCCAGGGAGGCAGAGAGAGAAGCAGTGTCCTCAACACTCAGAAAGGTTTGCAGCCAAGAGTGCAGAAATGAATAGTTGTGGGTTGGGGGTGGGAGGTGTGGCATGGAACTAGGACAGATAGGTTTTTTTTTCTCAAACCATATCTGTATTCTAGGTATTCTGAGTCTAAATTGTCCATGGTTAAGAAAGTTTGAGAATTATGGCATTCTAAGTCCCTCTCTTAGAGATTTATGTTTCATTTCACTATATTAAAGGCTCTGAGTCCTGTAATTACAAACAAAACAAAAATCTGAAAAAAAAAAAAAACCCAAAAACCCTCCCAAAATCTGTTTAGCAGGAGAGTATAAGATAATTTAAGGAGAAGATATTTTCTTTTCTTTTAATTACCTTTTTCATCTTCATGAGTACTTGAAGAGGCAGTCAGCTAAGTTATAAAATTTTTTTTAATTCTAATTATCTTATCATTCTAAAGGAGTATGCATAATGCATACAAGTGGCTTTACAATAGTAGTAAAGCACATTACAAAACAGAATATTACCCCTCCTTCTGAAGCCTGGCTCTCCCAGTTCACGTTCCTCTCCTTTAACCAGCAGTAACTCCAACCAGAATCTGATCACTTTTGCGTGTATTCCCAAATAATATATCCGTTAGTCTCACCTGCTTTAAATATTGCACCATTTTGAAATCATTCTTTTTGTAATCTTCTGTAATCCATGTTGATGTGTTCTATAATTAATTCATTCTCATAGTCGTGCAGTATTTCATAAGCTAAGTATTTATTTCCTGTTGAACATTTGGGGGTATTTCCATTTTTTTCTTTTTTTGTTATTAGGAAACAACACCATCGTGACCTTTATTTTACTTTCTCCTGTGGGTATGAGCAAGTTTCTCTCTGATTTATCTCTCAGTGTGGTTATTACTGGGTCAAAGGAAGGATGCATGCCATAGACTTTACTAGAAACTGTTTTCCAGAGTGGTTGTACCAATTTACCCTCTGACTGCTACTCACATATTTAACCAGCATTTACATTTTCAGAAGTTTTATTTGTTTACAACCTGGTGGGGGGCGAAATACCTCATTTTACTTTTATTTGCATTTCCCCTACTGGCCACTCTGATATACCCTCTTCCAATCTTTTCTCACATGCATGCGTGGCCTGGGAAATAGGTTTCCATCACAATTGCAGTCCGTAGGTTGAGTTATTACATAGCCTTTATAACTGAAAGATAAAGATACAAATTATATAATTTGTAGTTCTTTGTTACAGACAACTCTGGCTAACTTTAATAGAAAAGGAATTTGGAGGTGGAATATTAAAATAAATATAGTGCTTATAGGAAGGCTGGAGGACCAAGCTTAGAGAAAGGGCCAGAAGCCAGGAAGACCAGCAGGAAGCACAGAATGATTCACCCCCACAGGACCTGTCTGGTTATGAATCACTGCTGTTTACATGAGCCACTGCTGCCCAGGGACATGCAAAGATAACGCCACTGAAAGCTGCCCCTGGAGTTCCAACAACTCGATTTCTTCTCTATTTTATGCCAGTGAATTTTGGCATATCAGTTTCATTTATTATAAACCATTGTTGAGTTCAGATTTCAGTCAATCAAGCAAATTGTTAGAGGCATTCCCGACTACTAAAGCAAATGCATTAAATACAGATTCTCAGCTAAGTGTGCTTGTATTGATAAATGCTGCATTATTTCGAGTTATATACCATCCTCAGAATCCACCCCATACATTATTTCCTCCGTTTCTCATAACTGAACAGAGACAAGCCAAGTCCCTGGTGTAGAAGCTATGACCCCTTGTCTGGGATTTTTACTGAGATCTGCTCATAGTTACGAATCTGGAGACAAGAGGTACGTGTGGAGTGAGTTTTAAGGAACAGAGGAATCCCTTGAAAGGCAACTGTGTCAGGTGAGGAGGTTATTGTGAAGTTTGACTAAACTCCCTGGACAGGCGAGAAGTAAGCAGGGGAGGCTCAGGGGATGTAAGTGATTTAATTTCTTCCATTCTTCCAAGTCCACCAAAATATTTCTACGCAAAGTCTCAGGTTCTATTCCTTTGTAGAGTCAAGTCCGAAGCTTCACATAGAAGAGCTGGTAAAGCTATAAATTAAACTTGTGCTGTAATTCTGCAACAGGCACAATGACATTTAGAATCTTATTTTCAGCCATATCTGCTCTGTGGCTCTAAGGATTAGGAGATAATTTTACAACCACCATAGATACTCTCTAGTTCTCTCTGACCGTGGCTTATGCTGAAAGTTTAAATCTTTAAATTTATCATTTTCTTTGTGTAAGCTCTCCAGTGGCATCAGAAATAGCTAGCTTCCGGGTGGTTCTTTCCCTAGCTTTGGTATGTTTCCTCACTGTGTACACTGATCAGTATTCTTCTGAACGCTGGAGGGATGCCTGCAGATCTCTGGAGTTCTCTCCCTGCATAGCTCTCTTTTCTTGGGCCCCCTGTCCTGCGAACTCTACCCACATTGCCCTGCCCGGCCTCCCAGCTTTACCTCCTGACCTCGGGGAATCCTCTGGGCTGCCGTGCATTCTCTCCCACCGTGCCATGTGTGGTCTGGAAACACAAGTCAGTGAGCTTGGGTGAGTGTAGGCTTCCTCTTCTTTGTTTTCCATTTCTCAGGATCACTGTCCTTTGTTACATTGGCAACATTGTTTTCCCTATAGCTTGTCATTTTCGGGTTGTGTCTGGTAAGATGGGAAATCCAGTCCCTGTTACTCCATCTCGATTGGGAGTGGAAATCTGCTAGCTCTGTTTTGGTTGACGTTTTCACCACTTTCAATCTTTCTTCTTATATTAGTTAGATTTTATTTCTTCATCCAGTCTAATAGTCTTTATATTTCTTTTTTTACTGGACAATACAGTTTATTTTTATTTTTTAAAAGATTTTATTTATTTATTTGACGAACAGAGATCACAAGTAGGCAGAGAGGCCCACAAAGAGAAAGGAAGGGAAGCAGGCTCTCCGCTGAGCAGGGCTCCATCCCAGGACCCTGGGATCATGACCTGAGCCAAAGGCAGAGGCTTTAACCCACTGAGCCACCCAGGTGCCCCAACAATACAGTTTATTAACACTTAACGTTATCACTGACATATGTTAATTCAAACTTACTATTTATTTTGTGCTTCGTATTTTACTCCAGTTTCATTTTTTTCTCTCCATTTTTACTTTCTTTTGGAGTAGGTTTTCAAAAATTTTGTATTTTCAATCTCCATGAATTTGGACATTATACATTCTATTTCTATTCTTTGAGTGATCACTCTTAAAATTATAAAGTAATGTCCTTACTTTGCCAAGACATAATGTTAGTAACTTTATCCTTTCTTATTTTTTCTTTTTTTTAATCTATGTGAATTTATTTATTTATTTTTAAAATTATTTTTATTAACATTGTTATTTTTTCATTTTTGATAAACACTTATTTTATATTCTCTCCAATATCTGAAGTCTTTGTGGGTCTAATTTATGTACTTAGATTGCATGATCATGTTCATTGGAGCCTAATTGTGAAAATTCTCTGAGCCTAGGTTTAACGTGTATTACTCTGGAGATAATTTGCATTTGGTATACACAGTCTAGGATTATGATTGACCTAAGACATCTTTAACTTACTCTTGGATTTTTTTTTAATATATATATATTTATTTATTTATTTGACAGACAAAGATCACAAGTAGGCAGAGAGGCAGGCAGAGAGAGAGGAGGAAGCAGGATCCCTGCTGAGCAGAGAGCCCGATGTGGGGCTCGATCCCAGGACCCCGGGACCATGACCTGAGCCGAAGGCAGAGGCTTTAACCCACTAAGCCACCCAGGCACCCCTACCTACTCTTGGATTTTTAAAAACTTTTCAGATACAGTGAATTCTGCATGCTCTCTATAAGTTGGTGTGTCAACCTTCATACCTTGTGCAGGCCCAGGCCTTTCTCCAGGGAAACTCCATTAAAAAAGAAGCTCCAGGTTATCAGGGATAAGCAGTCGTCCTCTGGACAGCTGGCTCCTTAGCTCTCATCTCTCTGAGTTGGTGTTTTTGTCTCCTTTGTGGTTTATGAGTATTTTTTTTTTTTTGGTATTGTCATGCCATTTCTGCTATGCATTAGACATTTAAAAAGATATTTAGAAATATTTCATACGTCTTTTTGGTTTCTTTGTAGCTGATGCTTTCTCCAGCTAGCTCATCTAAAATACTGTTATAAATGGAAACCAAAGTCTTCATTTTATTTCCTACCCAACTGCTAATAGCCTCCAGAATACTTTTCTGTTGACAGATGCTGTGCCGTGGCAAGCTAGATTTTAGTTCAGTTTGAGGATGAACTTATTGTTAGGGTGTCCAGAAGATGGGAGTACGCCAAGGAGGTTGTGAGTTCTCTGGAGGTTTTAAGGTCCAGACATGATCCTTTAATTGGTAATTTAAGAGAGCAATTGATGCACCATGGACAGAAGAATGGAGAGATAAAAATTGTTAAAACTCTCAATTCTTTGATACTGTTGGTAGGCCTCATGGTGGTAGATAATGGATAAGGGTGGTGGTAACGAGTACCCATTGTATATGTGGCGTACATTGTGCTGGAAATGTAAATGAATGGTCTCCTTTTTTTCCTTATAACAATCTTATTGTGGTAGGTATTATTATCCCTAATGTACAGATTGGAAAAGCGAGATTGTAAGAAAATTAACTTTCTAAAGTCACATGTTAAGTGACTCGGCCAGAGTTAAATTTTGAGTCAGATGGTTTCAAAGCCTATGTCCTGCCATGGATGGCTCCTGCAATAGGACAGTAGAGAGAGATAAGGATACCCATACCTCCCCAGGGTAGTTGTGCAAATTCTTTCCCGCTCTTGCTTTAAGCTTGTCCATATTTTTCAGTTAAATTCCCCACCATTCAGATTTTCAATAGTTGTTTGAAAGGGAGAATTATATACAACCCCCAAATCAATTTTGCTTAAAAAGAAGAGCTTCCAAGTACATGCCACTGGGGGATCACATAATGGCATCACTTTGATTTTTACTGCAAATGCATAGGGATAAACACGGTAGTAAATATGCTATCCTGTTTAGCAATTTAAATATTCTCGACAAGCTCATTAGGTCCTGTCACATCCACACATATAGCTGCTCCTTGTGTGGGAGTGATCTCCCAACCCGACAACTGCTCTTCCCAAAGACGTATGTTGTTGGGTAGGGGCTTGATGGATGCTCCTCGCACTGAGGGCAGAGAGTTGAGAAGCAGCCCTTTGAAGAATTACTGATCGTGTTATTGCAGTGAAGAGTCTGACTTCGTTTCTGATACTTGACTGCTGACAATTTCTTAAAGCCCACTTCCCTTTCTCTTTCTGTCCCTTATCTGGGCAAGCTTTTAAGAAAACCAAGGTGCAACAGATGAATGGATAAAGAAGATGTGGTATATGTATACAATGGAATACTATGCAGCCATCAAAATAAATGAAATCTTGCCATTTGCGATGACGTGGATGGAACTAGAGGGTATTATGCTGAGCGAAATAAGTCAATTGGAGAAAGACAATTATCATATGATCTCCCTGATTTGAGGAAGTTGAGAGGCAACATGGGGGGTTTGCGGGGTAGGAAAAGAATAAATGAAACAAGATGGGATCGGGAGGGAGACAAACCGTAAGAGACTCTTTTTTTTTTTATTTTTTTTAAAGATTTTATTTATTTATTTGTTAGAGAGAGAGAGAGCGAGCACAGGCAGACAGAGGCACAGGCAGAGGCAGAGGGAGAAGCAGGCTCCCTGCCGAGCAAGGAGCCCGATGTGGGACTCGATCCCAGGACGCTGGGATCATGACCTGAGCCGAAGGCAGCCGCTTAACCAACTGAGCCACCCAGGCGTCCCACCATAAGAGACTCTTAATCTCACAAAAGAAACTGAGAGTTGCCGGGGGGAGGGGGACAGGGAGAGGGTGGTGGGGTTATGGACATTGGGGAGGGTATGTGCTATGGTGAGTGCTGTGAAGTGTGTAAACCTGGCGATTCACAGACCTGTACCCCTGGGGCTAATAATACATTATATGTTTATAAAAAAAATTAAAAAATTAAAAAAAAAAGAAAACCAAGGTGTTTCTTGTTTTGGCATCAGTGGGAGGTTCAAACCACCCAAGCCCAGGCCCTCACCCTAGCCCCATTCCATAATCACCATAAAACCCCAACACACTTGTCCTTCATTGTTCTTTTTCAAACCATTTTTGGCCCCTTGGGCGTCTATCCTGCTCTTCCCAGAGAGTCTCACTATGTAAGCAATAAAACTTTTCATATTCTCTTTGCCTTTGTGTATATAAAATCATCGATCTTGACACACAGAACTGAATTTTGGGTAGAGGTAGTTTATTTTCTATAGTAGTCGGGAAGGAGAAGACTGAGCAAAAAATGACAAGGATCTAGGTTTCTGGATGCTTGGCTGTCTGTGCCAGCTGCTCATAACTCTGCAGTGTTCCTGAAAGCAAGCTATGCAGAAGGCAGGATTAAGCAAGTGTCCCAGTTTTATTACTATGAGGCTTTGGCATTAAACCTCTGTATGGTCCTCTAGTCATATGGCTATGCCACCATGGACAACTCCTTTTGTCTAGGCTGGAGGCAGCTAGTACCAAGAATCAAGACATGTTGAACTTCTGAGCCTTTTTCTCCCTAAATCATACTCAAATAACATCTATCCCCACCAGGACATCAAGAACATAGTAGTCAGCAAAAAGTAGCTTGATGTGATATTGATCTCATGCCTACAACTTTTCTCTCTTCTGTTCTTTCAAGATGTGGAAACTCTTAGGCCCAAGGATATTCTGAGGCCATTTTATTAATCTGAACTATTGGACATGAGAGAGGGTGGGGAAAAAAAGGGGAGAAATGGGTGAGCATTTTCAAGCAAGAGCTTAGCACTGACCTCTTTAACTATGTGGTCTCTGGGGAAGAGAAGGTGCTAGTGATGGAGGAAGGGATGGAGAGAAGGAGAGATAGAGAGATCGAGAAAAGGAGCAGGAGGAAAAAGAGGAGGAGGAAAAAGAACAGAAGAGAGAGAAGAGGAGAGAGAAGGTTGACCAGAACCCTAGCAATATGACATCAGAATGGAAGTCCTTGGCCTGAGTAGTCCCAAGTAGTCCTCCCTCTGGTGTTAAAAAGAGAGATGGTATACATAGGGACAGGTTGCATTGCCTGGTACCCAGTAGAAGAGTGGGACTTTTCCAAATTTCATCATGCCAAAATGATGAGCTTATAAAATTAGAAAAAGTAAATTTTAGGGTAGAAAGTTTTATTTCTTTCTTTCTAGCCTGGATGCTTTTTTTGTTTGTTTTTCCTAATTGCACCTAGAGAGTAGCTCCATTACCATGTTGAATAGGAGTGGGGAGAATGGACATTCTTGCCTTGTTCCTGATCTTAGGAGAAGAACATTCAGTTTTTCACCATTTAGTATTATGTTAGCTATAGGTTTCCTGTATATTCTCATATATGCTTTCGTCCTTTATGAGACGGAGAAAGTTCCCTTCTATTCTAATTTTGTATAAATTTTTTTTATCATGAAGGGGTATTTTGAATTTTGGCAAATCTTTTTTTTTTTGTAACCTTTGAGCTACTTTTTGCTGACTACTATGCTCTTGATGTCCTGGTGGGGATAGATGTTATTTGAGTATGATTTAGGGAGAAAAAGGCTCATAAGGTTTGTAATCATAATTATATGATTTTTCTTTTTTAGACTGTTAATGTGGTTTTACTGATTGATTTTTAATGTTAAATTGATCTTGCATTCTGGGGATAAACTCTACTTAGTCATGACGTGTGGCCTTTTTATGT
This sequence comes from Taxidea taxus jeffersonii, assembly GCA_003697995.1. NCBI lineage: Eukaryota > Metazoa > Chordata > Mammalia > Carnivora > Mustelidae > Taxidea > Taxidea taxus. Next base: position 24,008 of record RCUC01122549.1, read on the forward strand.
ATTGCTGGATTCAATTAGCTTCAATTTTGTTAAGGATTTTTGTTTCTGTGTTCATCTTGGAAAGTAGTTTGTACTTTCTTTTTCTTAGAATAACCAACTGGTTTTGGGATCAGGGTAAGGCTGGAGTCAGACAGAGTTGGGAGTGTCCCCTCAACGTTTATTTTGTGGAAGTGTTTATGTGAAATAGGTATTATGACTTTATTCATTTATTTATTGTTTGGGCAGACTCCACCAGTAAAATTGTTCATGCCTGGAGTTTTCTTTATGTAGAGGGTTTTACAAACAAATTTCTTTGATATACACAGGACTAGTCAAGCTATTTCTTCCTCAGCGAGTTTTGATAACGTGTCTTTAAAGAAATTTGTCCATTTCATCTAAGTTGTAGTTATTGGCATGAACTTTTTCATAATATTTGCTTATCCTCCTTTTAATGTCTGTAAGATCTGTATTTTCCTTCTCTCATTCCTGATATTCGTAATTTGTTCCTTTTCTTTCTCCTGTCCCCCTAAGAAGACCATCAGCCTGCTTAGAATGTTGTCACTTTTATTGATATTTTATTTTATTTTAATTTTAAAAAAGATTTTATTTATTTATTTGAAAGAGAGAGAGTGCATAAGCAGTGGGAAGGGCAGAGAGAGAGATTAAAATAATCTTTAATTATTAGAAAATAATTATATAAAATAAAATAAAAATTATTATAAAATCTTTAATTATTATAAAATAATCTTTTAAAAATTTTATTTATTTATTTGAGAGAGAGAGAGAGAGAAGCAGACTCCCTGCTGAACAGGGAGCCCAACACAGGGCTCAATCCCAGGACCCTGGGATCATGACCTGAACCAAAGGCAGATGCTTAATGGACAGACCCACCCAGGTGCCCACTTTTATTGCTATTTTAAAACAAACATTTAGTTTTGTTGTTTTTCTTTGTTATTTTTTCAAAAGACTTATTAATTTGAGAGAGAGGAGGGAGGGGCAGGGCAGAAGGAGAAGGAGAGAAAGTCTCAGGCAGACTCGGCACTGAGCATGGAACCCATCACGGGACTCAATCTCATGACCCTAAGATCATGACCTGGGGCAAAACCAAGAGTTGGACACTTAACCAACTGCGCCACCTGGGTGCCACTTTCTCCATTATTTTTTTGTTTTGCATTTCATTGATTTCTGTTCTCATCTTTATTGTTTACCTCTTAGTGATTTCTTTAGATTTTATTTTTATTTTTCTAGTTTCTTAAGGTGGAAGCTTAGGTCATTGATTTTAAACCATTCTATTTTTTAATACAAGGTTTTTGGGGCATTTGGGTGGCTCAGTTGTTAAGCGTCTGCCTTCGGCTCAGGTCATGATCCCAGAGTCCTGGGATCGAGCCCTGTGTGGGGCTCCCTGATCATTGGGAAGCCTGCTTCTCCCTCTCCTACTCCCCCTGCTTGTGTTCCCTCTCTTGCTCTGTCTCTCTCTGTCAAATAAATAAATTTTTAAAAATCTAAAAAAACCCCCAAGGTTTTCAATGCTAAGGATTACCTTTTATGCTCTGCTTTAGCTTCAAAAAAAGGAGAAATTTGATATGTTGTGTTTTCATTTTTCTCAGTGAAAATATTTTCTGATTTCCCTTGGCTAATGGGTTCTTTAGAAATGAGCTGTTTAGTTTCAAAATATTTGGTTATTTTCCATAAACCTTTCTGTGTTTGATGTCACTTTAATTCCCATTGTGGGCAGAGAACATTCTCTGGATGATTTTAATCCATTTCAGTTCTTCACCCTGCCCAAGGAGTGGACTAGTCAGCAATCTCTGTGCCTGGGCAGGAGCCACTAAGGAACTCATCATTGTACTCAGAAAAGCAAAACCCCATAGGAAAAAGGTGTCAGACCCAGCGTGTCTCGAGGTGAAGGCATGAAGCAATAGGGAGATCCTATGATCTGATGAACAAATCTCTAGGCATTTTCCTCCCCTTGCTCCCAATTGAGCAAAAACGCTTTCCTTAAAGGTGAGAGACTAAGTCAACTCTTTCCACAGCACTGGGCAAATGAAATTTAGCCCATGCCACCTCATTGTCAGAAAATCTGCCCACCCACAGCCTGGAAGAGGTGGCTCTAGTTATCCTGTCTCTCTATCTCTGTGATAACCTGGTTGTGCTAATGTAGACACCTGGCTCTCGCTGCGCTAATAAATGGCTCTTTGCAGGGAACATGGAATAAGAGTAGAGAGGGAACCATTAATGCAGGGTTGCTGAGCTCCAAGATTTTATTATTAGTGGTGGTGGTGGGGTGAGGACACCATTTCAGGGCATTCATGACTGACCATGCAAAAGTGGGTGAAAGAGTACAGAAACTGGTCTGGGGAGAGAGAAAGTTAAAGAAAATAACATGAAAGATTTGAAAGACATGCAGTTTGGGGTGGAAAAAGGATAGAGGGAGAAAGAGAGCATGTCAACTCCCTATTTCCTAAAAGCCTCCTTGTAAATTTTTATTTATTTATTTATTTATTATGATTCTGTTCTGTGACATTCCCCTGGGTCCTCACAAATAAATTCCATTTTATTCCAGTTAGCTACAGGAGTAGTTAACTCATCTCTTCCTTGCAACCAAAAATGCCCCTAAAACATCTCATTTACTCAGTCCACCTCTAACTCCAGTATGATGGCTAAAATAGTTAGCCTAAACTACTGCCCCTTCTCCAGAAACCTTATTGTCCTGGCTAGGAAACAAGAGTCCCCTTTAAGAGAAAGACCAACTTCTTTTTTTTTTTTTAAGATTTTTATTTATTTATTTTATAGACAAAGAAAACAAATAAAAGGGGGGGGGGGGGGGGGGTGGTGGGGGAAGCAGGCTCCCTGCTGAGCAGAGAGCCCAATGTGGGGCTCAATCCCCGGACCCTGGGATCATGACCTGAGCCGAAGGCAGCGGCTTTTAACCCACTGAGCCACCCAGGCGCCCCGAGAAAGACCAACTTCTATTGGGACTGGTATTTGGTTAATAATGATTCATGGCGTCCATTAGGAAGTGTGATTGTGGCTGTTGCTGCTTACTTCCTGGTTTCCTCATGTCTGTCTGGTCTTGAGATATGCAGGAACCAAGACGGCTGGCATTAGGAATTGCCCATGGCTTTGAGAACTGCAGTAACGTCTCCTTGCTTCCTGGTTGTAGTCCTGGAAGGGCTGTTGATTTCCTCAAGGGTAATGCCTGAAACTTACACTGCAGTGACTGAGGAGTCAGTTAGTAGTCACCTAACATGGGGATAGAAATGTAGAAAATATGCTTAGTGTCCCTTGAGTCAGATTTAACTTTAATGCTCTTTAGCCCAGGTGGTTCCCATTAATTTGCACGTATTTACTGAGCATCTACTGTGCATCAATTACCTCGTTTCTCTGTTCCCTATTGCTCCTCTTCTGACTGCGATTACTTAATTTACATTCCAAGAACCTTTTCTTCTCCAATAATCCCTTGGGTTACTGACTCATTTCTCTGTTTTATTGCTGAACTTTCTCAAAGAGCCCTCCAGTTGCTGTCTCTACTTCCTTAACCTTTCACTAACTCCAAAACTCTGTGCCATCTATCTTCTGCTTTCCCCAAGATACAGTTTGGTTCTCTGAATTTCCCTGTATCATTACAACAAATGCCCTTCTTCTTAAGTTAGCTGAAGGGACTTTCAGTTCCTTGTAAGTGAACAATTTCTAAGACATCCTCATTTCCTCAGTTCACCTTTCTGACCTCTACATGACAACGAGTATAGTCAGATTCAGGCTGTTTTCCCATCAAGCATCCAAGGCACTGGAGATTTCTCTGGCAAAGACCAAAGGGACCTAGGAAAACCCAGATCTTGCCTTGCCTTGGCCACAGCTCCGTTGATGTTCTTGAACTGGCTGTGCACACACAGCAAATGGAAATCCATGAGCCCTTGTGTTATTGGTTGGGTTAAGGCTTAATACTTTACCACAGGGATTTTTGGTCAAATCTGTTGGAACGTGCAGCTTAAGCTCCAGCCCAAGGAGGCTCTCTCTGCAGCCTGTCTTCAAGCTTGAGTAGCAGTGGCTCAGTTACTACTCCTGAAACAGGAAACAGAAGAAAGGATCAGTCAGAGGCTTGAAATCTAACAGTGAGATCAGCACTTAATTCATTCTCCCCTGGAAGACCTCACTTCTCATAGAGTCATCAGAGTGAATTGCTTATAAAAATTATTTTTCTTTAGGATGTAGAGACATACTGGTAGGTAACATTATTATGTGGAGGAACATAATCCCTTAGCAAAACTTGATGCTCACTACCTATTAACCTTAGCCCATTTTCAGTAAGCACACAGATGTATCTAACCCTTTATTTGCATTTCACTTCTCTTGCCCCAAATAATTATTCTCAAAGTAATTTGGCATATAATTTTTATGCCATTAATTCACAAAGTTGTTATATTGTTCATTCATTCAGCAAATATTTACTGAGCCAGGCAGTAGAGGTAAAAAGTGAATCTGTAAGGCAAGATCCCTAGTCTAAGGAGGTCACAGTTTATGAGCTTAAGGAGAGGATGGGAAACAACAGATTTAGAAGCAGGTAAGTGCCATGAGGTGTTTGTGAGAGAAGTCTGAACAAGTGCACAAGGGGAGAACAGAGGAGGGAGGCTCAGAGAAGCTGGGTTCACATCCTGGTTCCCTCTTTCCTGTTCACTTCCAGCTTTGGTAAGTCTCTTTTGATTTTGTCAGTCAATCGGAGAAAGCAAGGCCCTTTTGGCTGGGCTCTCCAGCCCTTTTTGTTTGTTTGTTTGCTTTTTTATGGTTAACAAACACCCCCTGATAACAAGTCGTTAGTGCTGGAAGGGCTCGAGAAAACATCTGGTTAAATCTCTGAATTTTAGGAGTTGGAGACCCAAGGTGGGAAAGGCATTGGTCCAGTATGACCAGTATGACCAGCCAGTATCCCAGCTGGATCAGAACAGAACATTAATCAAATTCTGCACTGTCTGTATTGGTGGGGGGGGGGTTTCTTAAAGCTCTTCTAGTTCAACTCCCTCACCTACAGGATAGGGAGACAGGACTACTCAAGGAACGACTAGATCAAAGTCACAGAGCTGCAAGGGCCTGTCCCTGACCTCGATCCCTGGGCTCCCAGCCCAGCCACCCCCTCACTGATGTGCCTGCTGCAGGCAGCCTTACACCCAGCTTGGGAATCCCCAGTCGCTCTCTGGAAGACACGTTCCAGGGTCTCCAGCTAAAGACAGGCTCTTTACAGGCCATAGTAGTGTCCCCTGGTGTTTTAGTTCCAGACTTCTCTTTGTAGTCTCCTCTGGGTGTCAAGTCCCCTGGTCAGCTCCTGGAGCTCTTGTTCTTTTTTGTTCTCCAACTCATAAGCTTTCCATAGCTTCCTCCCTCTCTTGACTATTATCTTGACTATGTCCTCTTATCTTGACTATGTCCTCCTTGGTCTGATCTAGTTGCTCTGGCCCGCCTCCCTCACCCCAGCTTCCCCTCCAACCTCTCGTTTCTTGGACAGTCAGTCCCTGCGTTCCCAGTAGCTACCTCTTCCCCAGGCATGGTCTCTAGCTCCTCCCAGGTACTCTGGACTTGTTCTGTGATACAGAGCCTCTGGCTGGCTGGTCAAACCTATGTATCCTTTCTCACAATGATGTTACTTTATTTTATTTTTTATATTTGCCATGATTCCTAATTTAACGGCTGTGCTTGTCTTGGTCCCTGGTCCCCCATTTCTGCTGCTTATGGGCCCATTGTTCTGGGGTCAGTGTTTTCTGCTCAAAGGCATGGATGTGCAGGAGCTTTTCTGCTAGGTACATGTTCACCAGCCCATGTCTCTGAAGCAGCGTCTTCACCTTGAACTTGGCTGACACCACCAGAACTTGGGAGTGGAACATGCAACCATTGGGGGTCGTGTCCTCTACTTCCACGGGTACTGCCTCCAGGTCCCACTGCAGTTTCTCCTGGAGACACTTCGTGCTGTTCCGTTGCATCAGCCCAGCCAGAGCAGAACCCCAACTCCAGCCCCAGTGCTTTTAAACATATTAACTGAAATACATAGAACAAGAAAGGAAATCCATTATTTTTGAAAAACATTTATCAAAACATAAAAAAAATTGTGATATAGGAATATATGTGCTTTTTTGGCCAGTGTGTTAAGTTGTATTATCTCGTGGTAAGTCCAATGACTTCCATAATGCTGAAGTAGTGATGAGCACAAATGATATTGTAAGATGTCTGTAAGAGTTGTAATGTGATATGAAATCATCTGTGCCCTTCATTATGGACAAAGTCACATATATTGTTGTAGTTTGTTGCCTACATTCATAATTGAATGCTAAATTTCATCTAGAATTTAGTAAAAATGAAGACATAATGTTTTTCCCATACAAGTTCATGGATCCCCAGAGTATGATGCACAAAACCCTTGGCCATTGTAGACTTCAGGTCAAGAAATCCTGTCCTAGATGATCCCATGACTTGCAATGTTGTATCTGTATAGGTATTACCTAAACTTCTATCCCCAGACCACAATATTGCTTGGGATGTCTCATAGACACCTATAAAATGCCACATGTCAAAAATTAAATTTGTGCTCTTATCCTCCAGAACAGCTTCTCCTTATTTTTTTCTTTTCTCTATAAATATCACCTCAGTCCTCCTGGAACTCCTTCTCTACACTTCTTTTTCACTTTTATCTCTCATTTATAAATCATTCCATCATAAGTTTACTCACCAAATATTTAGTCAGCCCTTGCTTTATGTTGAGCAGTGTTATGGGCATTGGGATTCAGCAACGTATAAGATGAGTTCTTGATATCATGGACTTATGAGACATTGTTGTGAGGCATTGACAATAAATAAGAGAATACAGGGTATGGTAAAAGACAGTTTAAGCATCAATAAGTGCCTCTAAGATATTGTACCTTCAAAATGTTTCTTCAGTCAGGCTACTTTTTTCCATATCCACTGCCATCTCTTCAGCCTGGGGCACTTTAGGACTCTTGGTTGTCTAACCAAGACTCTTATAATCTTATAGTCTTCTAATAGTCTTATAGTTTTCTAACTATAGTCTGTGCTAGACCTGTTCTGGTCCAATCTTTTCTCTGTCCAGCAGCCAGGGTGAGGAGAGGGTCATATTCTTCCACTGCTGAAACCCTTCAGTGACTTCCCACCATGCTTAAAATAAATCAGACTCCTCACCTGGAGAGTCCTGTGTGATCAGGCTCACTGTCGACTACCCACTGTCGATCTTTCCTACCAATTCTCCACTGGTTCTCTTTGACCCTGCTGGCTTTGTGGTTGATGGCAGGCATCCGTCTTTTGCCTCAGGACTTTTGCCTGGCTTTAAGCTTGGCTGGCTCCTAATCACCCTTCGGATCTTAACCTAGTTCATCTTTATCCAAAATGCCACCTCCTTAGAGAGCCCTTTCCTAACCCCTCAATCTAAATTAGGTCCCTCTCTCATTCTCCCTTAGAGCAACTTCTTTTCCTTTATGTAACAAGTTACTCGTTGTATTATTTTATATAATATCCAAGTGTCTATTTGATATCTGTTCCTTCCACTACATTGCAAGTTCCAAGAAGGCAAGAATTTTGTGTTTTGCTCACCAGCTGCATGATAGTTCCCGGCATATTGTTAGTGCTTAACAAATGTGTAACTGTTGAATGAGTTATGAGTTACTATATCTTCATCTCTGACACCTGCCCCCAAACTCATCACATATTCCAGGTTCATACTTCCTCTTTTATGCAAGGCATATTAAAAGCTCTGTCTATACTTAAATTATTCCCAACCTAATCAGATGCAGTTATTCTCAAATTCATCTATCCGTCCATCCATTCAACCACTTACCCATTATTTATTGAGCACCTTCTAATTGCAAGACACCATGCCAGGCAGTATATAAGATTGAAAGATGAGTAAGACCTGGTCTTTGTCCTCAAGACATTTGCAACCGAGAAGAGGATTTAAGAAGTTGCCCAATAGTCCTAGTGGGAAGATAGGAGCTATATGCCATGGTCAGCATAGTCAGTGCTGACAGAGGTGCAAGAAAGGTAGATAATTCTTCCCACTAGAGACTTGGAAAACTTTCACGGAGAAGGTGGATCTTGAAGGATAGGCAGGATTAGATAGCCAGAGGTAGTAGAGGAGGCACCCCAGATGAAGTAAACTTACTGTGCATAGAGTAAATAACTTGCAGAAATAGAAAAACACGGGCATGTCATGGGACCCACGAGGGGTCCATTGCCTAGGTCTATGGAAGGCAAAGATGGGGTGTGTGACATTTTGTTCTTTATTGATACCTACTGGGGAGTCAGCAAAGATGGTTGGACAGAAAAATAAAATAAGTATTTGGTGGGAGCACTGGAAAGACCTAACTGCCTGTGAGATTTTTTTAAAAGATTTTATTTATTTATTTGAGAGAGAGAGAGAGAGAGAGACAGTGAGAGTTGGTGGGGGGTAGGGCAGAGGGAGAAGAAGTAAGCTCCCCACTGAGCGGAGAGTCCAATGCAGAGCTCAATCCCAGCAAACACTTAACCAACTGAGCTACCCAAGAGCACCCTGCCTGTGTGATTTTAAGTTAGGTTGATTTTCTTTATTCAACTAAGAGATAAACAAAACATGAGGACAGGAAGAGTTCAGGGAAGGTTGGAGTGGATGGGGAAGTCTTTGTGGAGTAAGTGGGACATCCCTTTGTCTTCCACCTGGGACACTGATTCATGGACATTTAAGGAGTCAAACTCAAATGGTCACTCTCATCTAGAACGAGGGGTCACTGACTCCACAGCTCAGGCTGCCATAACAAAATACCACTGACTGGGTGGCTTAAACAACAGAAATGTACTTTCTCCCAGTTCTGGAGACTGAGAAATTCAAGTTCAAGGTGCTGACTGATTGCTTCCTGGTGATCACTTCGGCTTGCAGATAGCAACTTCTTGTGGTGTACTCACAGTCTTTTCTTGGTATATATACATGGAGGAAGAAAGATGTCTCTCTTCCTCCTCTTATAAGGCCACCAATCCTATTGGATTAGGACCCCAATTTTATGAGCTCATCTAAGTTTAAATACCTCCTCAAAGCTCATTTCCAAATATAGTCATATGAGGAATTAGGGCTCCAAAATATTAGTTTGGGGGTACATAATTCAGTCCATAGTGAGGAACAAATCAACCCTCACACCATTTTGAGTCAAAGACCATGCAGTCTTCTAATTCAGTGATTCTCTAGTATTGTTTCAAGGAGCACTAAGTATTTCAAATAGTACCTTCTGGGGACCCCTCTCAAGGGACAAAATATAAGTGGACTCTTCCTATTTTTTTTTTTTGGTTGAATTGGTTTATTAACAAAGTAATGCTCTTTCCCCAACTTCTTCCATCTAGATAGAGATGAAGGTAGCATTTATAACATATCACCTTCCGAGAAATGTAGTTTGGGTTGGGACTATTATGATCTGCTAAATAAAAGGCGCCCCAGAGAATGGTGTGAAAAGATTAGATTCTTAGCAGCTGGAATCACCAAGACTCTCTCCAGTTCCCAGCCAGCCCTTGGAGAAGGGCCGGAACAGAGCTTCTTTGAGCTGTCACCACAGTCCTCTCTGGACTCTTCCTATTTTATATATTGGGCCTCCACATAGGATTTCCTCTAAAGAAGAGGTTATGCTGTTAAAAAAAAATATTAGAAAACACTTGACCTAGTCTGCTGACTTTACTTTACCTTGGGAAGAGGGGATCCTAAGATTCAGAAAGATAAAGAGATTTGCTCATAGTCATGCAACAAGATAACAGACAAGTTCTAGTATCCAGTGAGCACAACTAGAATCCTGTGCATGGACTCCTTGTCCATGCATTTTGTCCATGTCTCATAATAAGACAAAGATCAAATCTGTTGAAGCAAAGGAACAACCTCTCTGGGGCTTCTTCTGAGCTCAGAATGCCCAGGTTTGGGGTGCAAAAGTCATTTTTGTAGAAAAAGAATTGATTTAAAAAAACCGATTCCCCTTATGGCTAAAGGGGAGTCTGAGAAGGTGGCAGAGAGCTCCATGCATGGTCCCTCTTGGTCCCTGGAGGACCTCTTGGGCCCTTCACTTTCCTTCATCCACAAAGATGTATCAACCAAAGCTGCTTGCTGTTACTTTAAGATATAGGCCATCCAGATGGCCAAATGCTTTCCCTTGGACCATATCCCTTTTATTATTCACTCATCATCCTTCAGGTCATAGCTTAAATGTTTTTATCTTCACAGAAAGACATTTCCTGACCATCTTGCCTCCCCCATTATTATTCTCAACATGAAGCTTTTCCTCTCCTTCAAAGCACTTAACCCAGGGTATAATTATATATTTATATGTTTGGCGTTTGGCTTTCCCAGACTCTAAGCTCCACTCGGGCTGTGATAAACACCAGTATATTACGGGCACTTGATAAGTATCTGGCACATCATAGGCACTCAGTGAATATTTATTGAATGGACAAGTGGTTTATTTCTACTAATGTGGAAGTTTTATTGTTTTATCTTGTTTTGTTGAGGACCAGCTGCCTGTGTCTTTATGTTAGATTCAGTAATATTGGTAGCTATGGATTTTCAGCCTAAAGCCAAGAAAATGAAGGAGTATGAGAAATTATTTTAGTCTGTTCTTGTCCAATGAAAGAGCACATCTTTGAATGGGACTTTCTGTGACATTCATTCACTTACTCTTTCAGCAAAGTTTTATTGATCAAGTATTACATTATTTGCACTGCAAAAGTGCAAGGGATACAGCATGAATGAACTAGAAATGGTCTCTTCCTTAATGGAGCAGATAGAAAGAAGTCAAGAAAAATCAGCAAGCTTGTTGACAGCATAAGCAGGATGGTGAGCTGGAGTGTAAGTCGGGGAAACTACATTAAGAGGAGGCTGAAAAAGGTTGCTCTATTCCAAGGCCTCATTGAGAATGCATCAGCCATGCAAAACACAGAGGGAACAGCAAATGCTGGATGAAGATGGGGATGAGCTTAGTGTGTTGAAGGCACAGAAAGAGAGAGAAAGATGACCGGAGAGAGTAAGCAAGGGGAATCGTGGCCTGAAATAAGACTGGCCACAAAGAGATCCAAAACCATGATAACAGGTTTAGATTTTATTATAAGAGCAACAGGAAGCTGTTGGAAGATTTTAAACTGAGGAATGGCATGAGTTGGTTTATATTTTAGAAAGAGTGGAGATTGGATTAGAGAAGGGTAAGATAGATCCAAAGAGACAAGTGAGCCTATTACAGTAGTTAAAGCAGAGATGGGGGCTTGACCTTGGGTGATGACAGTGGGAATGAAGACAAGTGGACACTTGAGATTTATTTGGAGGTAGAAATGACAGGTCTCAGTGATGAACTATGTAAAGGATGAGGGTGAGGGAGAAATTGAGGATGGTTCTACCATGACAAATGGCCTTTTCTTTGAAGTCATGCATCTTTTCAATTCGCTTCTCACTTGACCCACCCTGATTTTCATCATTATAAACCATTAAGGCTTTCACTATTCCCTCCTTGACATCACTTAGACTCCATATTTAGCATCTTAATTCAATAATGTACAATCTGCATGGCTCATATCTTGATCTTCACAGCTCATCGAACCTCTTTAAATGGTCTGCAACACACATGAATTAAACATGATGGGCAAAGTGAGAGAAACTTTAAGTGGCAGACATCCCTGCTCTCTTAGCCAAGTGTCCTGAGAAGAATCAAGGTGGGGCTCTTGACTGAAAGGCAGTGTTGATGGCTACTGTCTCAGCAAGTATTTTCAGGAAAGTTGGGGAAAGTTGAGTGTCTCAAGGATAAAAGGATATGGGGAAATGAAGGAGGGAGAGAGAGACAAAGTCTGAAATATCAGGACTGCCAATCGAGCATCTTGACCAGCTTGAGATACTGGGCCAGATGAGATGACCCATGTTTCATTAAGCCAGGCAGTGTTTGTGTGTAGATAGAGCCAAAGAGGAAGGGTAAGATGGAGCTGGGTAGGGAGAAATGAGGCTGGTAATGGGAATAACAGTGACCACCATTTCCTACAGTCTTACTGTTTGTTGTGTAACCTGCTAAGCCCTTCAGGCAATTTGTAATATTTAATCCTCACAATCATCCCTTTGATTTTACAGATTAAAAAACTAAGACTCCAGGAAGTTTAGGCAATTTGCTTACAGACAAATAACAAATAGCAGATAGAGCAAGGATTTAAACCCAGATTAGTGTGACTGCAAAGCCTGTGAGTACGAACTACACTGCCTTCAAACAGAGAGATACTAGGTGGAAGGCAGAGGAGGGGCAGTGGAGAGAGGGAGAAAGAACTTAGGAGAACAAATGCACTTGATCTTGCAAAAAAAGTAGTTGACTAAAATGAAGGAGAATCTAACCTGAAGGAAAAAAAGGAGATTAGTATATGACATGAGAGTGGATCAAATCTTATGAAATTTCTGGGGATGGATACAGAGTGTTAGCAACCTCCCACTCTATTTCCCTGCTGGCTGTAGGCTCATAACTTCTGCCTTTATTGCTGTTTCTGCTCCCAGCCATGAAACTCTCTATCTTGAGATGAGCCAATAGCCCCTGACTTCCCTGACCCAGACCAAAGCCCACCCTGGGAATGGAGGTGTTGCAAAGGAGAGCTATATGAACCTTGATTCCTGAGTGAAGGAAATTCATGCTGGATGAAAGACCCCAAAGGAGAAGAGCTGCCCTGTAATTAGCTGAGATTTATAACTTGGCACAAAAACTGCTTATATTAGATATTCATTTTCCCTGCTCTTGCTCCACGTTTTCAAAGAAATTCCACTAGTATCCTTATGGCTCCTGGATCCCAGAGGACATTTCAGGAAAAATTGTCTTACTATTCAAGGAAAGAGGCCTGGAATAATTATAGGCTCATATATTCTGCATCTATGTCCTGGGTTCACTGTACTCAGTCTATTAACAAGTATTTATTGAGACCCAACTAGATGGCAATTTATTGTTTAGTCTATTGTGTAATCATTAGTATAATTGTTATTAACATACCACACCCTGTATTCAATAACAGAGCTGTACAGATGAAAGTGACAGACGCAGACCCTGTCCTCATAAGACTTATAGAGTACTGGGGTAGATAGATATTGAACAAGAAGTAAGAACTTGTAAATGCACTTGTAGTATAGGAGATACATAAGTATTCCAACATTCTGGCATCAGACCTCAGTTTGTGCCCTTATGCAGCTCTTTGACCTCAGGCAAGTAATTTTTAATCACAGTGAGCTTTAGTTTCTTCATCTGCAAAATGAAGATCATTCATTCATGCATTCTAGAACTATTGAACAGTTCTAGAATTACTTTAGCTAGAATGACAAGAGAAGACCTTGCTGGAGATGGCATTTAAGCTGATACCTGACTGATGCAAAGGTATCGGTCCTGTGGAGGTTGGCAGTCGGGGGAGGTATTTCAGAAGAAGGGAATGTGCTTACAAAGGCCATGAGCTAGGAATGAGCACAACCCTGTCCTACACTACTCACAGGCAGAGTACTATGAACTGTCAATACCAGAGTGATTTATTATTGTTTAGTCCTCAACATTTTTAGATATGGTTATTATTCTGAATTTCAATCCCTACCTCAATGATCTTCCTTTAAAACTATGGAAGGAATATCTAGAATCTTTAGAGAATATAAGATGGTGGCTAGCAAAGTGCCAAGTGATGAGACTCAGAGAGAATGTGCTGTGGAGGGTGGGGGAGTTGGGAGGTCAGTGTAGGAAGGGATAGTACCTCCTCTTTGTCATGGGTTTAGATACACCAAATGGTGAGTGTGATCTGGGCTAGAGATGCCCCAAATGGTGGAAACCACAGGTGCTGAGCTGTAACCTGCAGCCCCGCCTTCTTCTGTTGTTAAACCTAATGGAAAGGCCATGTTGTTGCAATGGTTTCGTCTCCCTGCAGAGCCACTGGCCTTGCAAAGAGCCCTTGTGGGGTATGGGAAAGCAGAGACTGAATCCAGAAACAAGTATGAGGGAGAAAGAGAAGAACTGAGGGGGTCAACGGAACCCCAAGTAAATAGGAGTTGGCTCAATTGGTTGAGACCCTTGGTCATTAGAACCCAAGCTTGCTGCTGCCTCCTGCCCTCCCTGAAACTCTCAGACTGTCGATAACATGGTTCATGGACCTGGTTGTTTAGTTTATTTTTTTTTTAAAGATTTTATTTATTTGACAGAGAGATCACAAGTAGGCAGAGAGAGAGAGGGGAAGCAGGCTCCCCACCGAGCAGAGAGCCCAATGTGGGGCTCGATCCCAGGACCCTGAGATCTTGAACTGAGCGGAAGGCAGAGGCTTAACCCACTGAGCCACCCAGGTGCCCCCTTGGGCCTCGTTGTTTAATCCCAGCTTCATTTCAACTCCGAGACTGGATTTTTTGCTGTAACCTATGTTGGGAACCATATGGGCATTTCAAACATCCCAAGCACCCAAACCAATAAATACAAATGAAAACAAATCATCTCAAAATATGCTCTCTCCATCTCCGGCAGGCTGAGCCCTGGTGACAACAGCTGCAGAGGAGGTGAAGGGCCTCATGCTGCTGCCCAACTGGCTGTCCACCAAGCTTCTCACATGGTGGCATCCTTTACTTACACTGGCACTTCCTTTAAAGGCTGCTCCTCCACCCAGAGTGGCTTTCTCACTTCTGATAGGAGGCTAGAGAGCTGCAGTTTTTGCTGCCATATCAGGGACTGAAGCGTATTTCAGGAGTGCTAAAGGGAGTTTGCCCTTCCTGTAGCATGTGGCTGGATTGCCTGGGGAGGAAGTAGCAGACCCTTCCCATCGTCAGCAGAACAGAACCCTCTATTGTAGATGCAGTGGCCTTGTCCTCGGTGGGTGTTGTTGTGCAGGGAGCGGGGAGAGGGCAGGCTTGGGTTTAATGAATGAACTGTTAGCTCTCAGCAGAGGAAATCTCAAGTCACAGATGAACCAAGGTAGGAGGGAATTTTCTAGACATAAAAAGAGACAATTCAGCTAAGAATAGAATCAGCTCTGTGAAACTGTAATTGGAGACCTGTTTATTTATTGATGTTATTGCCTGGATTCAAAGCAATGACTTCAGAATTAACCTACACATACTTATTGAGCACCTACTGTTTGCCAAGTACTCTCCTCCCCAAGTTTTTTCTCTGCAGGGTTGTGGTGTTCCTCTAGAACATGATCGGTAAGCTATGGCCCTTGGACTAAATCCAGCCACCTGTTTTG